>WNWK01047118.1:0-14059 GCA_009830355.1 Cherax destructor | reverse complement strand
ATGTTGGTGCATCAGGTTTTCCAGTACCATGTCCATCATCTTGGCTCTCCAAGTTTCTGGACCCCACGTGGTTCATGGTTCTCCCAGTCGATCTCCCTGTGGTTGAAATCTCCCATGACCAGTAGCTTCGCTCTGCTCATGTGTGCTTTTCTTGCCACCTCCGCCAGGGTGTCCACCATCGCTCTGTTGTTCTCATCGTATTCTTCTCCTGGCCTCCTGCAGTTCTGTGGTGGGTTATACATCACTGCAATGATTATCTTATGCTCCCCAGACTGGATGGTACCTACTATGAAATCCCGTTCTCTACCCCCCTCCACTCCTACCATTTCCTCGAATCTCCAACGGTGCCTTACAAGCAGTACGACCCCTCCACCCCCCCTGCTCCTCCTATCTTTCCTCAGGATCTGATATCCCTGTGGGAAGATTGCATCTGTTACTGTCTCATTTAGTTTAGTTTCTGTGACCGCTATGATGTCTGGGGATGCCTCATCTATTCTTTCATTCCACTCTTCATACTTATTCTTAATTCCATCCGCATTTGTGTACCAAACCTTCAACCTTGTTTCCAATACTGTGGCCCTGGGGAGATCTTGGTGGGATGGGGGTGTGGGCAGGGTGCCCGCAGGGGGTTGGAGCATGGGTGGGGGTGATTGTATGGTTGGGGTATGGGCAGGTGGGGTGCAGCTTGAGGTGGGGGTGGGGGTAACTGTGACGTGGGTTTTCATTTGCTAGGGTGGGGACAGGGGCCTGATAAGTGGGTGTGGTGCTAGAGTGTATGGGTGTGTGTGTGTATGTGTGTGTATGTGTGTGTGTGTGTATGTGTGTGTATGTTATGTGTGTGTATGTGTGTATGTTATGTGTGTGTATGTGTGTGTGTATGTATGTGTGTATGTACTCACTTAGTTGTACTCACCTAGTTGTGGTTGCAGGGGTCGAGTCATAGCTCCTGGCCCCGCCTCTTCACTGGCTGCTACTGGTTTCACTACTGGCTGCCCGAGTTCTAATCGTACTTGCCTCTACTATTTCGCTGTCTTGGTCTTTTCACTTCCCGACCAATCTAGGGTAAAGAAGTATTTCTAATATACCTGCGAATCATTTGTGCTTTTTACTTGCAGCTGTGACCTCGTGTACCTGAGACCCGCCTCTCAAACAGACTTTCCATGTCCACTCAGTAATGTCAACTCAGATCTTTGTGACCTTTAGTGTTGTCAGGTTTAGCTCCTCTAACCTCTCCTCATGGTTCATACCCCTCACCTCTGGGACTAGTTTCACTGCAAACCTTGGCACTTTTTCCAGCTTTTACACATGGTTTACCAGATGCGGGTTCAATACTGGTGCTACATACCCCAAGATGGGTCTGGCATATGCCGTGTGTAAGGTCGTCAATGCCTGCTTGTTAAATGTTTCTGAAAGCTACCCTTAAGGGGCACGTAAGTTCCTCCGTCTTCTAATAACATGTTCCTTTTTCCACTATAATTTACCTTGTCCATAATTACTATCGCATTTACTTTGCTTCGTAAGGTGAAGTCCAGGATCTTTCTTTAATTCATGGTATAACTTAACAAATCTTTGAAGACAATTTTGTTGCAGAGGTCTGAGCAAGCACAATTGTGTGTGTGTGTGTGTGTGTGTGTGTGTGTGCTCACCTATTTGTACTCACCTATTTGTGGTTGCAGGGGTCGAGTCATAGCTCCTGGCCCCGCCTCTTCACTGATTGCTACTAGGTCCTCTCTCTCCCTGTTCCATGAGTTTTATCAAACCTCGTCTTAAAACTATGTATTGTTCCTGCCTCTGTGTGTGTGTGTGTGTGTGTGTGTGCGTGTGCGTGCCCTTGAGTGTCTGTATCTCAAAGTGTATTACTGATTGTGTGCACTTGAATGTGTGAGTACCTGAGTGTTTCTGAGTAGTGTATGTGACATGAATGTATTTACCTGAGTGTGTGTACCAAAGTTATATAAATCTGAGTATGCATACCTGTGTGTGTATATGTGCGCCTCAATGTGTATACCTGAATGTGTGTCCTTGAGTGTGTATACATGATCATCAAGTGCCTGAGAATATGTACTTGAGTGAGTACACCTTTGTGTGTGTACCAGTGTGTGCACCTGAGTGTCAATGTTTTCCTGAGTGTCAATATTTACCTGATTGCACGTATCTGCGTGTCTTTGTTAACCTGAGCGTGTGTACCTGAGTGTCAGTGTTTACCTGAGCACCTGTGTGTATAAACAACTATAAACAATGTATCGCACGATATATACATTATTCATATTTTGTGCATTTTACGAAGTTTCTACATTTCAACATTTCATATTGACAGTTTATGTAATATATTAACTGTGTTACAGTAACATATTCACTGTAATGGTAATATATTCAATATGTTGCAATAATGGAAATAAATGGTATAAATAAACACATACGCAGTATGTAGATGAATGGTTCAGAGAACCGACAAGTTATAAATTAGACACATATGCAACACTTGGGTATCTTTATTGAGGAAACGTTTCGCCACACAGTGGCTTCATCAGTCCATACAAAGGAGAAAGGTGTAAGGAGAGGAGTTTGAGGTAGTCAGTCCCTCGACTAGTGGATGGTACCACTATGACCCCGCCTCCTGCTGCTTCGCCTCACCTGACTACAGCATATAAGCAACCTCTACGGCCCTGTGCTGTACTTCCTACAAGATTGATGGACTGAACACATCGACTCCAGGCTGAGGGACTGATTACCTCAAACTCCTTCTCTCCTTACACCTTTCTACTTTGTATTGGACTGATGAAGCCACTGTGTGGCGAAACGTTTCCTCAATAAAGATACCCAAGTGTTGCATATGTGTCTAATTTATAACTTGTCGGTTATCTGAACCATTCATCTACATCCTGTCTGACACAGCAACATCTTGGGATCTTGATACAGGAGAGACTATGTGATGGTAGGGTTTACTGTTTTCATTAGGATTCTTGCTAAGACTTCAGAGATGGTGAAGCTGCCTTTGTTTTGTTTGTGTTAGAAACAGCGATAAGTGCTGATTCAAGGCACTTGCGTCTGCGGAAAT
Organism: Cherax destructor; assembly: GCA_009830355.1. Taxonomy (NCBI): domain Eukaryota; kingdom Metazoa; phylum Arthropoda; class Malacostraca; order Decapoda; family Parastacidae; genus Cherax; species Cherax destructor. Next base: position 11,001 of record WNWK01047118.1, on the reverse strand, counting down.
CAGTTACTTTGATTACTAATAGGGCATCTTTGAATTTCATGAGATGATTGTTGGAATTTCGGTGTTGTACGCAGGCGTTGTTCAGGTTATCGTTCCTGCATGCATTAATGTGTTCATTGAGGCGTGTTTCGAGGTTTCTTGCTGTTTCTCCTACATAAATCCTGTCGCAGCCTCCACAGGGTATAGTGTAGACCCCTGCGTTGACTGGTTCAAGGTGCTTGGATTTTGTCCTGGTTAGATCCTTTATAGAAGTACTGGAAGCGATGGCGACTCTAGTGTTAGCTTGTGCAAGTACTTTAGAAATGTTGGATGCAACCTGGCTGTTGGGAATAATTATAACTTTGTTTGGAGTGGTGTTGACGCGTGGAGAATTAATGATCTGAAGAGCTCTTTTCTTGCAATCTTTGATGAAAAAGGAAGGAAAATGTAAATTAGTGAAGGTTTGGTGAGTGTATGTACATTCCTCGTCAAGAAACTCAGGACTACAAATTCGGTAAGCTCTTAGGAAAAATCCGATGATGATGCCTCTTTTGGTCTTAGTATCTTGACTGGAATAAAAGTGTGCGAGATCATTTTTATTTGTAGGTTTCCGATAAACTTGAAATCTTAGGTTGTTATCTACTTTGTGGATGAGGACGTCTAGAAAGGGTAGCTTGTCATTGGACTCTTCTTCTAGTGTAAACTGGATCGCCGGTTCAACTGCGTTGAGCCTTGCCTGAAGATTCCGTACATCAAAACGTTTGGGAGTTATTACGAGAACGTCGTCCACGTAACATAACCAAGTGACGCTTGAGGGGATGTACGGAATCTTCAGGCAAGGCTCATCGCAGTTGAACCGGGGATCCAGTTTACACTAGAAGAAGAGTCCAATGACAAGCTACCCTTTCTAGACGTCCTCATCCACAAAGTAGATAACAACCTAAGATTTCAAGTGGATAAAAGTTAAGAAGCTCTTTCCAGGTTCCTGGTTGGAGAAGAATGGACTTAGAATAAGCTCACCAGAACGCAATGAAAGCTTCGTCTATTTTTCAGTAATCTTGAATTATTGCCGATAATGTAAATACAATCTTTACTTTATTTATGTTGTTAATGCAGTTATTTATATGCAACAGTATGACCGGCAAAGTAAATACGTATACACAGCAAAGTAAATATAAATTAGCGAATGAGCTAAATTAACAACTATATATAGGAAGGGTTCCCGAACCCAGTGGATGAGGTGGGTCTTCTGATAAGTAGGAGAAAATCCAGTTGTCACGGTATTTATAATCATTTATTAATACTAGAGAGAAGAAATGTAGAGAAGGACAACGAAGGGAAACAAAAAATAGTGAAGCAAAGTTTTATTTAATATTTTGTTGTATTTAATATTGTGCAATAAATCTACGGCGATTTGCTGGTATGATGAATATATGTTGGTTCCAGTTAAGTCTCCTGGCGACTGTGACTTGAAATAGTGCTTTCGAGAGAAAAGTTTTTGATCATTAGAATGACCAATAATGACATGGTTCAATGACCTCTTGCATGAAATTCAAGAATCGACCGCAAATAAGAGGAGGAAAAATATTGTTGCTTTTGTTCAGTCTGTCCCAGTGTTCTAAAAATATGTTCATGAGCTAACTGTCTATTGGTACAATTTTTAAGACAACAATTTTTCTGGATGAATCTAACACTTGTTTGGTTATTCTGGATATAACAGATGCATAGTGCATTATGGCACTGTGCAGCTGTTATATCCAAATAACTTAAAATCTCTGGCTCTTCTCTCTGCTTCCTGGGTGAATACCTTCTAAGTCGAATTCTTAACAGTGTTCTTAATTAATGAGGCAGAGATTGTATACCACTCTCTTGGGTCCAGAATATCACAAGGGAACTTGGTCTAATTTAGTGATCTTTCCCTCACGCCCAAATATTTTAACTTACCTGAACAAAATGTTTGACGCCCTCTACCCTCAGGCACACGAATCACGCGATAATAGGCTCCATTTGCTTATGAGGAAGCAAGTACTGATGGTCGCTAGATACGATATTAATATGGAGTTGGCCTAAGAGAGAGTAAATGAATCAGCAGTCACAAATGCATTAACTAAAGGGTGAAATTTAACTCTGCAAATTCCTGTTATGAATAATGTGATGAACCTAGGAAGCAAGGCAGATAAGAAGCTTAAGAGCTCTAAGTAGCATCTCCACTGAACTAATACACTCTCACCTTGAATACACACTACTCTCCTAGATTGTTTACCTCTACCCCCTTTCCCTCCACTCCCGGTTCCCGACGTCTTGACTTATGTTTAAGGACAATCTTCTCCTGGTCCTCCATTTGACCAAAGTTCCTGTATAGTCTTTATTTATTTACCCTCTCTGCTAGCCTCATTTTTTATGTAATTTTTACTTTCCACTATCTTTGCTTCATAGGCTTTTGTCACATGTTATGTGTGATTATTTGGTGTTTTAAAAGTATCAGATTTCAATAACTTGCTGATACAGGAGCTCATATATTTGGTATATTATGATGACTGTGTCACCCCTTTTCCCTTTTTATTTCTCCTGAACTGCTCCTTTCTCTTTCTCTCTCTCTGTCTCCCTCCCTCTGGACATTATTTCAATCACTTCACCGGATCTTTTCAGGAGAGATAAAAACAAGCAATCGTACATTCGCCAGGAGCTATCTTCCATGGCTGGTGTAAAATGTCATGATTCTCGCTCGTCCTTTACTAGAACAGCCTCGCAAATCACTTCCATTTCCACCAACTGGACGGGAAAACTACATCCTTCCTCACAACTGTTTGTTATAGTCAAGAAAAACTGACTTCCAGGTATTACAAAATAGAGCATCCCAAATTGCAATATTACTTGTATTCAGTAAATGTACGCACTGTACTGTACTTAGTACCCAGGAAATGACAATAATTCAATACGAAATTAGTTGTTTTACCAAAAAATTTGAGGAACTCATATGTGATAGGTATAATAATAAGCTTCGGTATCGGTATCGGTGATATTTACGGAATCGGTGGAAAAACAGCCGATACTAGGTGAAACTTTTAAAATATTAATATTACATGTGTGCTTAAAAGTATCAAAATTATTACTCTACCTCACCATATTAGAGTTACTAACATACACACACACACACACAAACCAACACCACTAAGTGCTGGACACAATACATACAACCGAGGAAGAAGTGAAGAGGTTGCTGAGTGAACTAGATACCTCAAAGGCGATGGTGCCGGATAACATCTCTCCATGGGTCCTGAGAGAGGGAGCAGAGGAGCTATGTGTACCCCTAACAACAATATTCAACATATCTATCGAAACAGGGAGACTACCTGAGGTATGGAAAACATCAAATGCAATTCCAATTTTTAAAAAAAGGAGACAAACATGAAGCACTTAACTACAGACCAGTGTCACTGATATGTATAGCATGCAAGGTCATGGAGAAGATTATCAGGAGAAGAGTGGTGGAACACCTAGAAAGGAATGAGTTTATCAACGACGGCCAACACGGTTTCAGGGACGGGAAATCCTCTGTCACAAACCTACTGGAGTTCTATGACAGGGTGAGAGCAGTAAGACAAGAGAGAGAGGGGTGGGTAGATTGCATTTTCTAGGACTGTAAGAAGGCGTTTGACACAGTTCCACACAAGAGATTAGTGCTAAAGCTGGAGGACCAGGCAGGGATAACAGGGAAGGCACTCCAATGGATCAGGGAATACCTGTCAGGAAGACAGCAGTGAGTCATGGCACGTGGTAAGGTGTCAGAGTGGGCCCCTGTGACGAGTGGGGTTCCACAGGGGTCAGTCCAAGAACCGGTGCTGTTTCTGGTATTTGTGAACGACTTGACGGAAGGAAAAGACTCCGAAGTGTCCCTGTTTGCAGATGATGTGAAGTTGATGAGAAGAATTCAATTGGACGAGGACCAGGCAGAACTACAAAGGGACCTGGACAGGCTGCAAGCCTGGTCCAGCAATTGGCTCTTGGAGTTCAACCCCACTAAGTGCAAAGTCATGAAGATTGGGGAAGGGCAAAGCAGACCGCAGACGGAGTACATTCTAGTGGGCCAGAGACTACAAACCTCACTCAAGGAAAAAGATCTGGGGGTGAGTGTAACACCAGGCACATCTCCTGAGGCGCATATCAACCAAATAACTGCTGCAGCATACGGGCCCCTAGCGAACCTATGAATAGCATTCCGACATCTTAATAAGGAATCGTTCAGGACCCTGTACACTGTGTACGTTAGGCCCATATTGGAGTATGCAGCACCAGTTTGGAACCCACACCTAGCCAAGCACGTAAAGAAAGTAGAGAAAGTGCAAAGGTTTGCAACAAGACTAGTCCCGGAGTTAAAAGGTATGTCCTATGAGGAGAGGTTAAGGAAAATCGACCTGATGACACTGGAGGACAGGGGGACATAAGACATAAGAACATAAGACAGAAGGAACACTGCAGCAGGCCTACTGGCCCATGCGAGGCAAGTCCAAATCTCCAACGGCTTAAGCCAATGCCCCGACCCAGCCAGGTCAGGTTACATTCACTTAAGGAAGGAGCACTGCATCTGACCTAGCACAAGCTAGTCAGGACCAATTCACACCCAACCGCACCCACTCATATAATTGTCTAGCCGACCACCTGGTCAGCCGACTACCTGGTCAGGTCACTTCCACTTAAGGAATTAGTACAGCTACTGACCTGGTAGTACAAGCTAGTCAGGTCCAAACTCACACCCATTAACACCCACCCATGTATTTATCTAACCTATTTTTAAAACTACACAACGTCTTAGCATCTACGACGGTACTCAGGAGTTTGTTCCACTCATCCACAACTCTATTACCAAACCAGTGCTTTCTTATATCCTTCCTGAATCTGAACTTTTCCAACTTGAAACCATTGCTGCGAGTCCTGTCTTGGCTGGATATTTTCAGCACGCTATTTACATCCCCTTTATTTATTCCTGTTTTCCATTTGTACACCTCAATCATATCCCCCCTAATTCTACGCCTTTCTAGAAAGTGCAGATTCAGGGCCCTCAGTCTATCCTCGTAGGGAAGATTTCTGATACAAGGGATCAACTTTGTCATCCTCCTTTGTACATTTTCCAGTGCATTTATATCCATTCTGTAATACGGTGACCAGAACTGTGCAGCATAATCTAAATGAGGCCTAACCAAAGATATATAGAATTGAAGAACAACCTGAGGACTTCTGTTATTTATACTTCTTGATATGAAGCCAAGGATTCTGTTAGCTTTATTGCGAACACTTATGCACTGTTGTCTAGGCTTCAGATTACTACTAACCAGAACTCCTAAATCCTTCTCGCAATCACAAGTAATAAGATCTACATTATTCAGCTTATATGTGGCATGGTTATTGTCCTGCCCAACATTTATAACTTTGCATTTGTTTACATTAAACTGCATCTGCCACTTCTCCGACCACTGCATCAGTCTATTCAAATCATCCTGGAGTGCTCTAACGTCATCATTTGAATGAATTGGATGGCCTATTTTGGTGTCATCAGCAAATTTACTTATGTTACTATTTACTCCCTCATCTATGTCGTTTATGTAAATTGTAAATAACAGGGGGCCCAAAACTGACCCCTGTGGAACACCGCTTGAGACGCGCCCCCATTCTGATTTCTCTCCATTTATGCAAACTCTCTGCCGCCTATTTGTCAACCATGCCTCTACCCAGGAAAAAAATTCTCCTCCTATTCCGTGTACCTTGTTTCCTCAGTAGCCTCTGATGTGGAACTTTATCGAAAGCCTTACTGAAGTCCATATACACAATATCATATTCATTACCATGATCTACCTCCTCAAACACCTTAGTGAAAAAAGTTAGTAAATTCGTAAGACAGGAACGCCCCTTAGTAAAACCGTGTTGAGATTCATTAATCAATTTATGCTTTTCAAGATGGCTACGAATTGCCTCGGCAATTATTGATTCCATAAATTTACCAACTATGGAGGTAAGGCTTATTGGTCTATAATTCGAAGCTAAGGACCTGTCACCTGCCTTGTGAATAGGTATTACATTTGCCCTTTTCCACTTGTCTGGCACTATGCCAGTTTGTAGTGATATATTGATAACGACATATAAAATACTGAGAGGAATTGACAAGCTGAAGACTCAGATGAGCCTCAGGGATGTTAGGAAGTATTTGTTTTCACCCATAGAGTTGTCAGGAAGTGGAATAATCTGGTGAGTCATGTAGTTGAGGCAGGATCCATACATAGCTCTAAGAAGAGATACGATAAAGCTCATGCAGCAGGGAGAGAGTGGACCCAGTATGGACCAGCGAAGAGGCGAGGCAAGGAGCTGTGACTAGACCTCTCCAACCACAAAATGGTAAGAACAAAAAAGTTAGGAACACACAGACACACACAAACACACATAGAAGAGTACACAGACACACACACACACACACGGGGCCAGGAGCTATGACTCGACCCCTGCAACCACAACTAGGTGAGTACACACACAGACACACACACACACACACACACAACACACACAGAAACGAGTATGCGCAGATAAGGAGGGAGGCCCAGCGACAGTACGAAAACAACATAGCAATGAAACTCAAGTTTGACCCGAGACTGTGACTGACGTGTAAGGATGCAAAGTCATGGAGAATTTTATCAGGAGAGTGGTGGAGCACCTGCAACGGAACAAGATTATAAACGACAACTAGCACGGATTCATGGAAGGCAGATCCTGTGTCACAAACCTACTGGAGTTTTATGACAAGGAAACAGAAGTAAGACAAAAGAGAGAGGGGTGGGTTGATTCCATTTTGTTGGACTGCAAGGAGGCTTTCGACACGTTCCTCACAAGAGATTAGTGCAGAAACTAGAGGATCAGACAAACACAAAAGGAAGGGCACTGCAATGGATCAGAGCATACCTGACAGGGAGGTGACAACGAGTCATGGTACGTGATGAGGTATCACAGTGGGCTCCTGTGACGAGCAGGGTCCCACAGCGGTCAGTACTAGGATCATTGCTATTTTTGGTATATGTGAATGACATTATGGAAGGGATAGACTCAGAAGTGTCTCTGTTCGCAGATGATGTGAAGTTAATGATGAGAATTAAATCAGGCGAGGATCAGGAAGGACTGCAAAGAGACCTGGACAGACTGGACGAGTGGTCCAGCAACTGGCTCCTCGAATTTAACCCCACCAAATGCAAAGTCATGATGATCGGGGATGGGCAAAGAAGACCGCAAACAGAGTATAGGCTAACTAGCCAAAGACTGCAAACCTCACTCAAGGCGAAAGTTCTTGGAGTGAGTATAATACCGAGCACATCTCCGGAAGTGCACATCAACCAGATAACCAGATATCCGTATGAGAACAATAACTACCATTATCCTGTTACGGTTTAGTTGATTATTTCGTTAGAAAGATTCCCAGAATATATTGCCACAGATATAAGAAATCAGAATTTAAGTTCCTTCATAACATGTGGAAGTCTGACGACATTTTTGTGATGACTGACTTGTCACAAACGATGTATTATCTTTGTCATTACTCCATAATCAATGCATAGGGACTGAGCTGTCTGTTCCTACAGCTGGCTCCTAGCACTAGACTACCAGGCCCTGCCTGCCCTTCCATTTTGCCTTTTTTCTGGTAGCAGACGTACTCATGGCCGCATCTGCCCGTGCTCTCTATTGCTGCTGTAACACTGCAAGCTACTGACCAAATTTTAGATGCAACACGAAAGGCCTAGAGCTATCTTTTAACTCTTCCTGTGGTTGTTTTAGAACATACACACACACACACACACACAAATACACACGCTATCTACAAGTGCTTTTGACAAAGTATCCAAAAAAAATATATATATATATATATATATATATATATATATATATATATATATATATATATATATATATATATATATATATATATATATATATATATATTTTTTGTCGTGCCGATTAGGTAAAACTGGTCAATTAGTAAGAACTCATCTAAAATTAAGTCTTTTCTAAAATTTTCTCTTATACGTTTAAAGATATATATTTTTCATTTATGTTAATGTAAGAATTTATAATTTTGTACCAAGAGAAACTTTGAAAACCTACCTAACCTTATTACAACAAGCGCAATTTAATTTAGCTTAACCCAACTAAATATATTTTAGATACGTTAACATTAATTTAATAATAAACAAACACAATGAAATATATTTTTTTCGTTATGTTGAGAATGATTTTGGCGAAATTATTGCATACACAAATTTTCACTAGTCTTATATGGCAAGGTGAGCGTTGCTATTTAAGCCAAAATAGCAAGTTTTACCTAATCGGCACGACTATATATATATATATATATATATATATATATATATATATATATATATATATATATATATATATATATATATATATATATATATATATATATAATATATATTTATGTGTGCCATGCGTTCAAGGGCAACTAACATGCCGGGAGCAAGGGGCTAGTAACTCCTTCTCCTGCATGCATTACTAAAGTTGAAAAGAAAAGCTTTTGTTTTTCTTTTTGGGCCACCCTTCCTCAGTGGGATATGGCCGGATTGTTGATAGAAGAACAAGATATATATATGTCGTGCCGAATAGGTAAAACTGGTCAATTAGCAAGAACTCATTTAAAATTAAGTCCTTTCCAAAATTTCCTCTTATACGTTTAAAGATACAGTTTTTTTAATTTATGTTAATGCAAAAAATAATAATTTTGTGACAAAAGAACCTTAGAAAACTTACCTAACCTTATTATGTGAAGCGCAATTTAACTTAGCCTAATCCAACTAAATATAGTTTAGATAAGTTTACAATAATTTAATAATAAACAAACACAATGAATTATATTTTTTTCGTTAGGTTCAGAATGATTTTTGCGAAATTATAAAATGAAATAAACTTACAGTATCTATGAAATATTTATTGTAAATAGTTTAAAACAAATTGCGTTAGTTTTGGTTAGGGTATGTGAGGTTTCCGAGTTAAATTTTGGAAAAAAAAAATTATTCAATTTTAATGAAAAAAAAAAGTATTTATAATAGTCTATAAATGACAATTTTAGAATGATTCAAGATTTTATTCTAGTGCGGTTTAATTAACCAGTTTGGCCTTTAAGACTATACGTAGCGTAGACCCAAAACCAGAATTATAAACAGAACCTAAATTTCCTTACCCACGATTGGACCAGAACAAACATTGCAAAACCAATTCTGGGAACATAGTCAGTGTAGCAATAACAGGAAAGGGAATAATTCTAAAGTAGCAATAACAGGAAAGGGAATAATTCTAAAGTAGCAATACCAGAAAAGGGAATAATTCTAAAGTAGCAGTACCAGAAAAGGGAATAATTCTAAAGTAGCAATACCAGAAAAGGGAATAATTCTAAAGTAGCAGTACCAGAAAAGGGAATAATTCTTAAGTAGCAGTACCAGAAACGGGAATAATTCTAAAGTAGCAGTACCAGAAAAGGGAATAATTCTAAAGTAGCAGTACCAGAAAAGGGAATAATTCTTAAGTAGCAGTACCAGAAAAGGGAATAATTCTAAAGTAGCAGTACCAGAAAAGGGAATAATTCTAAAGTAGCAGTACCAGAAAAGGGAATAATTCTTAAGTAGCAGTACCAGAAAAGGGAATAATTCTAAAGTAGCAGTACCAGAAAAGAGAATAATTCTAAAGTACCAGTACCAGAAAAGGGAATAATTCTTAAGTAGCAGTACCAGAAAAGGGAATAATTCTAAAGTAGCAGTACCAGAAAAGGGTATAGATCCAAAGTACCTGTAGAAGAAAAGGGAAGAAGGAACAATGTCAGCACTTGGAACAGAACCAAAATATCAGCAAAATATATTAAATAGTACCAAAGTAGCAGCAAAAAATATTAAACAGAACTTAAGTAACAGCAAAAATATTAAGGAGAACCAAAGTAGCAGCAAAACGTATTAAGGAGAACCAAAGTAACAGCAAAAAAATATTAAGCAGTACCAATGTAGAAGCAAATGATATTAAACTGAACCAAAATAGCAGTATACTTGAAAAGGAAACAGTACCAGTGTAGTCGGAGGTATACGTACCAGGAACAGAGCACCAACGAAAAAAGAGAATTACCAAAGAACCAGTAAAATGATAAGGAACTGAACCAAAGTTAGTGTACTACCACAGGGGACGGAACCAATATAACAGTATCATAGTATCAGGTACCAGTATAGGGAGCACCATAAAATTAGCAGCATCAGCGCCTTGAACAGTATCAAAGTAGCATTAGATGATAGGGAACAGTTATAAAGGAGCCTCACAAAAGCAGTCAACAGAGGCGTCACCATCATTTCACAAGTTTCCGTCCAGGTGTAACGTAAATGACGGCCCGCTAATTCATGTCGGGGAAAAAAAAACAGCGGTGAAATGTTGTTGTTACGCTGGAAAGCCCCTCATATAAATTAACTGAAAATTTAAAACTATTATAAAAGTCATTACGTTATGTCAGCAGGCGGATGTTATATTTTCCCCCCTTTTTATTAAATAACATAAAACTGCAAAAATTATTTGAAAACATTTTTGGCTCTGATTTTTGCAGGTCACAAGTACAGAAGCTTATATTAGTTACCAGTATCGTGTGGAGTTATATATATATATATATATATATATATATATATATATATATATATATATATATATATATATATATGCATTGTTGATATAAAGATGGCATATACAGTACAAGAGGTGTGAGAGATACATGCCTAGTACATATTGTTACATGTTTGTCACTGATTATAATGCGAAAATCTCCTTCAGCTCCTCAGAGCTGGGGCGTGTGCCATATATACAGCATGCATTACCCCTCTGAACAGCAGCGCTGAGTCGCTGGAACAGAAAACTAGCTGCCCTGGGATCCCTAGTTACCCTGTTGAGTCTTTTGCCCAGCTCCTTGAGGAACTTAGATGCATTCTTTCCCCATGAGCCAAGGGTCTC
>WNWK01047117.1:0-14060 GCA_009830355.1 Cherax destructor | reverse complement strand
ACTGAAGTTAAGCTCTTTATGTTTGACCTCAATAGTTCAGGTGCTTAAACTCAGGTACTATCCTGGTAGCAAATCTCTTGACCTCTTGCATGTGTGGCCTGATATATTTGCCTTTTGGGGTACGTGCCTCAGCTCGTGTTCCCGCCTCTGACCATTAGCCAAGTGGTGTGATGACCTCACCTCTGGGGCTCTCATAGATACTTTGGAACTTGCGAGTTGAGAAATGTTTTAACCTCTTTTGGAAAACTATTTTTTTTTTCTGATATCGCACAGGATGTAAAGACGTATTCGGTAGATTAGCTCCTTCAGTGGGGCAAAATATAATGGATTATTTCTCAATTCACCTCAAATACATAAGAACATAAGATGCATGGAACAATCTTCCTAGACCTTGGGTGGCTTTAAAAAGAGATCTGACAACATAAGAACATAAGAATGGAGGAACACTGCAGAAGGCCTACTGGCCCATACAAGGCAGGTCCATATCAAAACCACCACTACCTAAGAATTTATTCCCGTACTCACGACACCAATCAAACCCAGCCCCTCCCACTCATATATTTGTCCAATCTCTTTTTAAAGCCACCAAAGGTCCTAGCCTCTATCACAGTACTCGGAAGATTGTTCCACGCATCTACAACTCTGTTTGAAAACCAGTACTTGCCTATGTCCTTTCTAAATCTAAATTTATCCAATTTAAATCCGTTATTTATGGTTCTTACTTGGTTCGATATCCTCAGTATTTTACTAATATCTCCCTTGTTTATGCCCATCATCCACTTGTACACCTCGATGATATCTCCTTCATTCTACGTCTCTCCAGAGAGTGGAGATTCAACGCTCTAAGTCTATCTTCATACGGAGATTTCTTATACTGTAAATCATTTTAGTCATTCTTCTTTGTATGTTCTCCAATGAATCTATATCCATCCTGTAGTAAGGAGACCAAAACTGAGCTGCATAATCCAAATGAGGTCTCACTAGTGATGTATAGAGCTGTAAAATAACTTTTGGACTTCTGTTGCTTATACTTCTTGAAATAAATCCTAGTAATCTGTTAGCCTTATTGGCACACTTAGGCACTGTTGTCTTGGCTTTAGATTCCTGCTTACCATGACTCCCAAGTCTTTTCACATTCTGTATGATCAAGCTCTACTTCACCTAGTTTATAAATTCGAGGGATATTTTCATTACCATGGACTAGTACCTTACACTTGTCCACATTGAACTTCATCTGCCACTTTTCAGACCAAGACATTAATTTGTCCAAATCCTCCTGGAGTTCACTGGTGTCCTCCTCAGAATGAATCATACGGCCTATTTTTGTATCATCAGCAAATTTACTCATGTCACTTGCAATTCCTTCATCAAGGTCATTTATGTAAATTATGAACAACAATGGGCCTAAAACTGATCCTTGTGGAACGCCACTAGTGACTAATCCCCATTCAGATTTGACCCCATTAATGGAAACTCTTGCTTTCTATTGGTAAGCCATGCCTCTATCCATGCTAGAACTTTACCTCCTATACCATGAGCTGCCACCTTTCTTAAGAGTCTCTTGTGAGGTACTCTATCGAAGGCCTTACTGAAATCCAAGTAAACTATATCATATTCTTTATCACTGTCTACTGCTTCAAATGTTTTATTGAAAAACGTCAGTAAATTTGTTAGGCAGGAACGACCTCTCGTGAACCCATGCTGAGATTCATTAATCAAATTATGTTCTTCAAGGTGACTTCTAATAATATCAGCTATAATTGATTCTAATAATTTGCCTACTATAGATGTGAGGCTTATTGGACGGTAATTTGATGGAATTGACTTATCCCCTGATTTGAATATAGGAACTACATTAGCTATCTTCCACATCTCTGGCACAATACCAGTTAGGATGGACGTATTAAACACATTCGTTAATGGCTGACTAAGTTCCATCTTGCATTCTTTAAGTACCCTGGAAAACAACTCGTCGGGTCCCGGGGACTTATTTTGCTTCAGTTTATCTATCTGTTTGATAACCATGTCCCTCGTGACAGTAATATTAGTTAACTTGAATTCTTCAGGAACTGAATAATTGTTAATTTCTGGAATCTCATTTACGTCTTCTTGTGAAAAGACTGACAAAAAATAGTCATTAAATAGAGAACACATTTCCAGTTCGTTATCCGTCAGCTGTCCATTCGCAATTTTCAGAGGTCATACCTTTTCCCTCACCTTCGTCCTATACACTTGAAAGAACCCTTTTGGATTAGTCTTTGATTTATTAGCAACCTTAATCTCATAGTCACGTTTAGCCTTTCTAATCCCTTTTTACTTCTCTTTTCAACTGAACATATTGGTCAATAAGGTTAACATCTCCTCTTTTGATGCGCCTATAAATTCCTCTTTTCTCCCCTAATAGATGTTTTAGCCTCCTGTTAATCCATTTGGGATCGTTATTATTTGACCTAAATTCTCTCTGGGGAATAAATATACTCTGTGCACGTTGTATATTATTAAGAAAAAAATCATAAACGCAGATCCCATCGTAATCGTTAGCTAGATTACCCCAGTCGAGATTAGACAGGTGTTCTCTAAGTCCAGTATAGTCGGCAGAACGAAAATCAGGAACTTTCACCGTATTATCCCTATTCTCGTACTCCCAGGTAATATTAAAAGTAATGGATTTGTGATCACTTGCGCCAAGCTCTTCAGTGATCTCCAGATTATTTACAAGGGTTTCTTTATTTGACAAGACTAGGTCGAGCAAATTATTACCTCTGGTAGGCTCCGTCACACACTGCTTCAGAAAACAGTCCTGAACTACTTCCATAAAGTTAAGTAAAAGGACACAATTGCAACTAATGTGACATTTTATTGTGGCAACGTTTCGCTCTCCAGAGCTTTCTCAGCTTCAGCGATAATGGACACAGTTGGTATATATACTGTCAAGTTGAGGAAAACTAGTGGTGTTAGAGTAGTAGTGATATAGTATTAGTAGTAGTGTAGTAGTAGAAGTAATACAATAGGTAGAACAATCAATATGCACATGAGTAAAGGTGATAAAACAAATACTTGGGTAGTATAACAAGGTTAGACAATTTCGCTGGAGGTTGAAATATGAGGCCAGTAGGAGGTTCCACATCTACGATGTGCTAATTACAGGAGAGACTATTGATGGTAGGGTTTACTGTTTTCAGGAGGATTCTGCTAAGACTTCAGAGATGGTGAAGCTGCCTTTGTTTTTTAATTGGTAGAAACAGAGATAAGTGCTGATTCAAGGATTTTCGACTACGGAAATTAGTAATCAAAGAAACTAATTTCCGTAGTCGAAAATGCCTTGAATCAGCACTTATCTCTGTTTCTAACACAATTAAACAAAACAAAGGCAGCTTCACCATCTCTGAAGTCTTAGCAAGAATCCTCCTGAAAACAGTAAACCCTACCATCACATAGTCTCTCCTGTAATTTAGCACATCGTGATGTGGAACCCTCCTACTGGCTTTCATATTTCAACCTCCAGCAGAAATATTTGTCTAACCTATTGTTATACTACCCAAGTATTTGTTTTATCACCTTTACTCATGTGCATATTGATTGTTCTACCTATTGTATTACTTCTACTACTACTACTACTACTAATACTACTTATATCACTACTACTTAACACCACTAGTTTTTTCACCTCAACTTGACAGTATATATATACCAACTGTGTCCATATACGCTTGTAACGGCTTGAGAAAGCTCCTGGAGAGCGAAACGTTGCCACAATAAAATGTCACATTAGTTGCAATTGTGTCCTTTTACTTAACATATTGTCGGTAATTCTACCAATATTATTACTTCCATAAAGTCACTGGACTTCAGATTACCGGTCAAAGAAGTCCAGTCAATTTGACTAAAGTTAAAATCCCTACTATCACTACGTTATTGTGTCTAGAAGCCCTAACAATTTTGTCCCAAAGAAGTCTCCTCTATCGTGATCCAAGCCTGGAGGTCGGTATATTACACCTACAATCAGTTTTTCTTGACCTTCTAGAAACTCTACCCAAACAGATTCTGTTAATGATCCATCTATTTTTATGCCTGTTTTTATGCAGCAATTTATATTTTCTCGTACATATAATGCAACTCCACCCCCTTTCCCATTATATCTATCTACATGGAACAACTTAAACCCCTGAATATGACACTCAGCAATCATATCCCGACTCTTTATATTATACCATGTTTCAGTTATTGCAATGACATCAAAGTTCCCAGCACATGCTACCAAACGTAATTCGTTAATTTTATTTCTGGCGCTTCGACAGTTAGTGTAAAATACATTGAGATGTATCTTCTTGTGAACCTTTTTCATATTCAGCTTTTGTTTTACACAATTTCTGTTACTATTATTACCCTGTGTTACTTGATTACTATTATTGTTAAGATTTATGATGTCAAAGCCTGAATCAATATTTTGACCCTCATTATTCACCATTCCTAAACCCATACCTCTAACTAATCCTAGTTTAAAGCCCTAAAAACATCCTCAACTGAGCTAGAGAGAAATTCTACACCTGCCCTGGATAAGTGAACCCCATCCCTGGCATACTTGTCATTTCGGCCATAGAAGTGGTCCCAGTTGTCAATGAATGGGACTGCATTATCCTTACAGTGTTTGTCCAGCCAGCAATTTATACCAATCGCTCTGGACAGCCATTCATTTCCAACACTCCTTCTTGGCAAAATGCCACATATAACAGGGCGCCCCCCCTTCTTCCTAATTATGTCTATTGCTGTCCTGTACCTTCTAACTAAATCCTCACTTCTACGCTTGCCTACATCATTGCCTCCAGCACTGAGGCAGATAATAGGATTGATCCCATTACCGTTCATGATGTTGTCAAGCCGGCTAACAATATCCTCCATCCCAGCCCCAGGAAAGCAAACCCTCTGTCTCCTACTCTTATCCTTCAAGCAGAATGCCCTATCCATATACCTAACCTGGCTATCCCCAACAACAACAATGTTTTTACCTTCCTTTGTGTCGTTCGTCGTGACGTTCCCAGTAGTCGACTCACATTCATCGGGTAGCACGGAGAAGGAATTCAATGTTTCCACAGCAGACTCTTTCTTCTTCATCGTTTCTAACTCTCCATTCGTTTTCTTAAGGAAGATTTCTAATGCTATGTATAAATTTAGTCATTCTACGCTGAATGTTTTCTAATGAATTTATGTCTATTCTGTAATATGGAGACCAGAACTGAGCTGAATAATCTAGATGAGGCCTTACTAATGATGTATAAAGCTGTAATATAACCTCTGGACTTCTGTTGCTTACACTTCTTGATATAAATCCCAGTAATCTATTTGCATTATTACGTACGCTTAGGCATTGCTGTCTTGGTTTAAGGTTGCTGCTTACCATCACCCCCAAGTCCTTCTCGCAATCTGTATGGCTAAGTTCTACGTTATTTAACTTATAAGTGCTTGGGTTATGGACACTCCCGAGCTTCAGTACCTTGCATTTATCTGCATTGAACTGCATCTGCCACTTTTCTGACCACGAATTAAGTTTGTCTACATCTTAAGAACATAAGAACATAAGAAAGGAGGAACACTGCAGCAGGCCTGTTGGCCCATACTAGGCAGATCCTTCACAATCCGTCCCACTAACAGAACACTTGCTCAATCTAATTTTCAATGCTACCCAAGAAATAAGCTTTGATAATTCTATTTACTCATGTGCGATTACCACTCAAATCCAACCCCTCTCACTCATGAATTTATCCAACCTAAATTTGAAACTACCCAAGGTCCTAGCTTCAATAACCCTACTAGGCAGACTGTTCCACTCATCAACTACCCTATTTCCAAACTAATACTTTCCTATATCCTTTCTAAATCTAAACTTATCTAACTTGAATCCATTAATGCGGGTTCTCTCTTGGAGAGATATCCTCAAGACCTTATTTATATCCCCTTTGTTAATACCCATTTTCCACTTGTATACCTCGATTATGTCTCCCCTCATTATACGTCTTATAAGTGAATGTAATTTAAGGATTTTCAATCTTTCTTCGTAAGGAAGATTTATAATGCTATGTATTAATTTAGTCATTCTACGCTGAATGTTTTCAAACGAATTTATGTCCATTCTGTAATATGGAGACCAAAACTGAGCTGCGTAATCTAGGTGAGGCCGTACTAATGATGTATAAAGCTGTAATATAACCTCTGGACTTCTGTTGCTAACACTTCTTGATATAAATCCCAGTAATCTATTTGCCTTATTACGTACGCTTAGGCATTGCTGTCTTGGTTTAAGGTTGCTGCTTACCATCACCCCCAAGTCCTTCTCGCAATCTGTATGGCTAAGTTCTACGGTATTTAACTTATAAGTGCTTGGGTTATGGACACTCCCGAGCTTCAGAACCTTGCATTTATCTACATTGAATTGCATCTGCCACTTTTCTGACCACGAATTAAGTTTGTCTAAATCTTCCTGAAGTTCTATGACATCTATGTTTGAATCAATTATCATACCTATCTTCGTGTCGTCGGCGAATTTGCTCATATCACTAGTTATTCCCTCGTCAAGGTCATTGATATATATTATAAATAACAATGGGCCTAAGACTGATCCCTGTGGAACACCACTTGTTACAAGTCCCCATTCGGATTTAACCCCATTTATGCACACTCTCTGCTTCCTATTGGTGAGCCATGACTCGATCCATGACAGCACTTTTCCCCCAATGCCATGACCTGCCACTTTCTTTAACAGTCTCTGGTGCGGTACTCTATCAAAAGCCTTACTAAAGTCTAAATAAACAATATCGAATTCTTTATCGTGATCAACAGCCTCAAAAGCTTTAGTGAAGAAGGTTAATAAATTAGATAGGCAGGAACGGCCCCTCGTGAATCCATGCTGAGTATCATTAATCAAATTATGGTTATCTAGATGGCTTCTAATAATATCAGCTATAATTGACTCTAGTAATTTGCCTTCAATTGAGGTCAGGCTTATTGGCCGGTAATTTGCCGGTAGTGACTTGTCCCCTGCTTTAAAAATAGGAATTACATTAGCCATCTTCCACATATCAGACACTACTCCTGTTTGAAGAGATAAATTAAAAATGTTAGATATTGGTTCACAGAGTTCCATTTTGCATTCCTTAAGAACCCTTGCAAAAAGCTCATCAGGACCCGGCGATTTATTTTGTTTCAGTCGGTCTAGTTGTTTCCTAACCATTTCGCTAGTGACTGTGATATTACATAGTTTATCTTCTTCCGGGCCTCTGTAAAAATTAATTACTGGGACATTATTAATGTCTTCCTGTGTGAAAACCGAGAGAAAATAATTATTAAAAATAGAGCACATATCATTCTCCTTGTCAGTAAGATGCCCAGAGTTATTTTTAAGGGGACCTATCTTATCCCTAACTTTTGTTCAATAAACCTGGAAAAAACTTTTTGGGTTAGTTTTTGAATCCCTAGCAACTTTAATTTCATAGTCCCGTTTAGCTTTTCTTATTCCCTTTTTAACGTCCCTCTTAATGTCAGTATACTGATTTATAAGATGACCCTAACCTCTTTTTATGCGCCTATAAATTCCTTTCTTCTGCCCTAAAAGATACTTGAGCCTATTATTCATCCATTTTGGGTCATTTCTATTTGATCTAATTTCTTTATATGGGATAATTGTTCTTTGGGTAGCCTGTATAGTGTTAATAAAACTGTCATATTGATACCTCTCTTCGTCACCCCAGTCCACAGTTGATAAGTGTTCTCTAAGTCCATTATAATCTGCTAAGCGAAAATCTGGGACCGTTACTGAATTATCCCTACTATCATACATCCATTCAATGCTAAAGGTAATTGACTTGTGGTCGCTTGAGCCGAGTTCCTCTGAAATTTTCTAAATTATTAACAAGAGTTTCCTTGCTTGCCAGAACCAAGTCAAGTAGTTATTTCCCCTTGTAGGTTCTTTACAAACTGCTTCAAAAGCAATCCTGAACTACTTCTAAAAAGTCGTTAGATTCTAAATTCCCTGTCAAGAAATTCCAATTAATCTCACTAAAGTTAAAGTCCCCTAGAATTACTACGTTATCGTGCCTTGTGGCCTTAACAATTTCCTCCCAAAATAGTCTTCCATGTTCCCTATCTAAGTTTGGAGGACGGTAACGGCTTGAGAAAGCTCCTGGAGAGCGAAACGCTTACCACAACAATTTAAATGTCACATTAGTTGCATTTGTGTCCTTTTACTTAACATATTGTCGGTAATTCTACCAATATTATTATGGTAAATCACGCCTAAAATAAATTTTTCACACTCCTCTGAAAATTCTATCCAGACAGACTCTGTATGTGTTATTTCAGATTTTATACCCGTTTTTATGCAACAATTTAAATGTAGATGAATGGTTCAGAGAACCGACAAGTTATAAATTAGACACATATGCAACACTTGGGTATCTTTATTGAGGAAACGTTTCGCCACACAGTGGCTTCATCAGTCCAATACAAAGTAGAAAGGTGTAAGGAGAGGAGTTTGAGGTTATCAGTCCCTCGGCCTGGAGTCGATGTGTTCAGTCCATCAATCTTGTTAGAATTTATAACTTGTCGGTTCTCTGAACCATTCATCTACATCTTGTCTGACACAGCAACAGCTTGGGATCTTGATACAAACGAATTCCTCTACACTTGTCCAACCTTTGGACGAAGACCTACTTAGAATAGTGGATGGTACTACTATGACCCCGCCTCCTCCTGCTTCACCTCACCTGATTACAGCATATAAGCCACCTCTACGGCCTTGTGCTACACTTCTAACAAGATTGATGGACTGAACACATCGACTCCAGGCCGAGGGACTGATAACCTCAAACTCCTCCTCTCCTTACACCTTTCTACTTTGTATTGGACTGATGAAGCCACTGTGTGGCGAAACGTTTCCTCAATAAAGATACCCAAGTGTTGCATATGTGTCTAATTTATAACAATTTAAATGATCACAGACATAGAGTGCAACCCCACCCCCCTTCCCGATACTTCTGTCTACTTGGAACAATTTAAAACCCTGAATGTGACATTCGGCAGGCATGTCCCGATTTTTCATATTAAACCATGTCTCAGTTATTGCAAAAATATCAATATTACCCATACTTGCAACTAATCTCAACTCGTCCATCTTATTCCTAGCACTACGACTATTGGTGTAATATACATTTAAAGACTCTCCTTTCTCTTTACCCTTCCTGCTCATTTCTGTTTTTCCACTATACCTATTACTGTCCTTGTCACCTAGTGCCACTGGCTTTCCAATACCACCTTATTCTGCCTATTACTAGTTCCCTAGAATTTATAACATTACTACACTGGGACTTCACTGTTTTCCCCATAACCCATACCACTAACTTTTTTTAGTTTAAAGCCCTAACAGCTCCTCCACTGCAGTTGCCAGTGCCCCACCCCAGACCTAGATAAGTGAACCCCATCACTGGCATACATGTCATTTCTGCCATAGAAGAGGTCCCAGTTGTCAATGAATGTTACTGCATTTTCCTTACAGTATTTGTCCAGCCAGCAGTTGACACCAATTGCCCTGGACAACCATTCATTTCCAACTCCTCTCCTTGGCAAAATACCACATATGACAGGGTTCCCACCCTTCTTCCTAATTCTGTCTATTGCTGACCTATAGCTGCTAATCAGCTCCTCACTCCTACGTCTGCCAACATCGTTGCCTCCAGCAATGAGACAGATAATAGGATTGCTCCATTACCTCTCATGATGTCGTCCAGACGGCTAACAATATCTTCATCCCAGCCCAGGATAACACACCCTCTGCCTCCTATTCCTATCCTTAAGACAAAATTCCCTATCCATAAACTTAATCTGACTATCCCCAACTAAAACAATGTTCTTACCTCGACTGGCGGTGTGCATGACGTTCTCGACGGTCTTTAGAGAGATGGTCTTCGCTGGGATGTCTTCACATTCGTCTGATAACAAGGAAAAAGAGTTGCTTGTTTTCACAGCAGTCTCCTGGACCTTCTTCAACGTCAGCTTCGTCCCTTCAGATCCGACTAGCATCCATTCGTTGGTCTGATCATCGGCGACATTGTTCCCGGGATAATCCTTGCATATACCCTTCAAACGTTGAATCTCTCTTCTAGCTTCCGATAATTCCGCCTTCATTTGGAGATATAGCTGCTCGTAGTCGAGGGAAACCATCATCCAATCTCAGGTAGCTAAAAGACAGGAAGTCTTCACAGCAAAGATGGTTCAGTCCACAGAGAGTACACAAGACACGTCTTCACCTTGGTTGTTGTGAAGGTAAGCAGCTAGGGATTAGTACAATATGTGTACACAGGCTGCACACGATGCACGAGGATCCCTTAAAAAATCGTGTTAATGCTTGCATAAATTAGAGTGAATGATGGTAGTGAGCTGGAGTATGTTGGGATCAAAGGTGTTGCTGACACGACACCTACACTGCCACCTGGTGTATCATGCTGCTCACACGACACCTACACTGCCACCTGGTGTATCATGCTGCTCACACGACACCTACACTGCCACCTGGTGTATCATGCTGCTCACACGACACCTACACTGCCACCTGGTGTATCATGCTGCTGACACGACACCTACACTGCCACCTGGTGTATCATAAGAACATAAGAACATAAGAAAGGAGGAACACTGCAGCAGGCCTGTTGGCCCATACTAGGCAGGTCCTTCACAATCCATCCCACTAACAGAATAATTGCCCAACCTAATTTTCAATTCTACCCAAGAAATAAGCTTTGAAGATTCTATTAACTCAAGTGCGAGTCCCACTCAAATCCAACCCCTCTCACTCATAAGAACACACCATTCAGGCCCTTCGCTGACACGACACCTACACTGCCACCTGGTGTATCATGCTGCTGACACGACACCTACACTGCCACCTGGTGTATCATGCTGCTCACACGACACCTACACTGCCACCTAGTGTATCATGCTGCTCACACGACACCTACACTGCCACCTGATGTATCATGCTCACACGACACCTACACTGCCACCTGCTGTATAGTGAACCTTAGAGTTATCAGGCAGTTGAATAATCTGGAGAGTGAAGCGGTAGAGGCGTTATCCAGACATAGCTTTAAGAAGAGGTACGACAGGGCTCTTGGAGGCGAGAGAGAGGAAACCTAGTAGCGACCACCGAAGATTCGGGGCCAGGAGCTGTACTCACATATATGTGGTTGCAACCACCTATGTGTGAGTACACGTCACACACACACACACACACAGAAGAGGTATGATAAAGCTCATGGTGCAGGGAGTGACCCAGTAGCGGCCAGTGAAGAGGCCGGGCCAGGAGCTATGAATCGACGCCTGCAACCACAACTAGGTGAGTACACACGGTCGATCTTGCCTCCAGAACGCATGTCTCTTCATCGTCTCACCTTGGCTTGGACCCTCTCTTCATCGTCTCACCTTGGCTTGGACCCTCTCTTCATCGTCTTACCTTGGCTTGGTCCCTCTCTTCATCGTCTCACCTTGGCTTGGTCCCTCTCTTCATCGTCTTACCTTGGCTTGGACCCTCTCTTCATCGTCTCACCTTGGCTTGGACCCTCTCTTCATCGTCTTACCTTGGCTTGGACCCTCTCTTCATCGTCTCACCTTGGATTGGTCCCTCTCTTCTTCGTCTCACCTTGGCTTGGACCCTCTCTTCATCGTCTTACCTTGGCTTGGACCCTCTCTTCATCGTCTTACCTTGGCTTGGACCCTCTCTTCATCGTCTTACCTTGGCTTGGTCCCTCTCTTCATCGTCTCACCTTGGCTTGGACCCTCTCTTCATCGTCTTACCTTGGCTTGGACCTCTCTTCATCGTCTCACCTTGGCTTGGTCCCTCTCTTCATCGTCTCACCTTGGCTTGGTCCCTCTCTTCATCGTCTCACCTTGGCTTGGACCCTCTCTTCATCGTCTCACCTTGGATTGGTCCCTCTCATCATCGTCTTACCTTGGCTTGGTCCCTCTCTTCATCGTCTTACCTTGGCTTGGTCCCTCTCTTCATCGTCTCACCTTGGCTTGGACCCTCTCATCATCGTCTTACCTTGGCTTGGACCCTCTCTTCTTCGTCTTACCTTGGCTTGGTCCCTCTCTTCATCGTCTTACCTTGGCTTGGTCCCTCTCTTCATCGTCTCGCCTTGGCTTGGACCCTCTCATCATCGTCTTACCTTGGCTTGGACCCTCTCTTCTTCGTCTTACCTTGGCTTGGTCCCTCTCTTCATCGTCTTACCTTGGCTTGGTCCCTCTCTTCATCGTCTCACCTTGGCTTGGTCCCTCTCTTCATCGTCTCACCTTGGCTTGGACCCTCTCTTCATCGTCTCACCTTGGCTTGGACCCTCTCTTCATCGTCTCACCTTGGCTTGGTCCCTCTCTTCATCGTCTCACCTTGGCTTGGTCCCTCTCTTCTTCGTCTTACCTTGGCTTGGACCCTCTCTTCATCGTCTCACCTTGGCTTGGTCCCTCTCTTCATCGTCTCACCTTGGCTTGGACCCTCTCTTCATCGTCTCACCTTGGCTTGGTCCCTCTCTTCTTCGTCTCATCTTGGCTTGGTCCCTCTCTTCATCGTCTTACCTTGGCTTGGTCCCTCTCTTCTTCGTCTCACCTTGGCTTGGACCCTCTCTTCTTTTACTGCTCTTCCACATCCGCTTCTATTACTTCCTCTTGTTACCCATGTACATCTTGCACTGTTTCATCCTGTTACTCCTGTTCTTCTTGCACTGTTTACTCTTATTACATCTGTTCTACTTGCACTGTTTATTCCTGTTACTCCTGTTCTTGTACTGTTTCCTCCTGTTACTCCTGTTCTTGCACTCTTTCCTCCTGTTCTTGCACTTTTTCCTCCTGTTACTCCTGTTCTTGCACTGTTACTCCTGTTCACCTTGCACTGGTTACTCCTGTTCACCTTGCACTGTTTCCTCCTGTTACTCCTGTTCTTGCACTGTTTCCTCCTGTTACTCCTGTTCATCTTGCACTGTTTCCTCCTGTTCTTGCACTGTTTTCTCCTGTTACTCTTCTTTTTGCACGGTTTCCTCATGTTACCCCTGTTCTTCTTGCACTCTTTCCTCCCGTTAACCATGTACATCTTGCACCGTTTCCTCCTGTTACTCTTGTTCTTGCACTTTGTTCTCCTGTTAACCCCTGTTCATCTTGCACTGTTTCAACGTTCTTCTACTCCACTTCCTCTACTAACATTATACTACTGATGTTACTCTTAAACCTTTCATTCTCAGCTGTGAACTTGGTCAGTCAGTACAAGATGCAGTTCAATAGCAGAAGACGTGTCTTGTGTACTTGAAGACGTGTCTTGTGTACTCTCTGTGGACTGAACCATCTTTGCTGTGCTTCCGTTATTAGCTACCTGAGATTGGATGATGGTTTCCCTCGACTACGAGCAGCTATATCTCCAAATGAAGGCGGAATTAACGGAAGCTAGAAGAGAGATTCAACGTTTGAAGGGTATATGCAAGGATTATCCCCGGAACAATGTCGCCGATGATCAGACCAACGAATGGATGCTAGTCGAATCTGAAGGGACGAAGCTGAAGTTGAAGAAGGTCCAGGAGACTGCTGTGAAAACCAGCAACTCTTTCTCCTTGTTATCAGACGAATGTGAAGACATCCCAGCGAAGACCATCTCTACAAAGACCGTCGAGAACGTCATGCACACCGCCAGTCGAGGTAAGAACATTGTTTTAGTTGGGGATAGTCAGATTAAGTTTATGGATAGGGAATTTTGTCTTAAGGATAGGAATAGGAGGCAGAGGGTGTGTTATCCTGGGGCTGGGATGAAGGATATTGTTAGCCGTCTGGACGACATCATGAGAGGTAATGGGAGCAATCCATTATCTGTCTCAGTGCTGGAGGCAACGATGTTGGCAGACGTAGGAGTGAGGAGCTGATTAGCAGCTATAGGTCAGGGAATAGACAGAATTAGGAAGAAGGGTGGGAACCCTGTCATTGTGGTATTTGCCAAGGAGGGAGTTGGAATGAATGGTTGTCCAGGGCAATTGGTGTCAATT
>WNWK01047116.1:0-14060 GCA_009830355.1 Cherax destructor | reverse complement strand
AGCATTTCCGCCGTATATGGTGGAGCCAACACCATCGCTCAAGTTACGAGCAAGGTAAGAATAGAATGTTCTTGTCAAGACAGGGAACTAGCGCAGTTCTTGTATTCAAGAACCTTCTAATTTTTACCTAGACGGCGGTTATGCGTGGACTTTTTAGTCCAAAACAGTGAGTAAAACGCCTTTCAGTCCATCTAAGACTGAAATATGGACATACGCTCCTTTGGGGCAATATATTATAATAAATCCCTTGATGTTTATATTACAGCCCTGTGGAGGTGTGGCAATATATGGATCCCCTGAGAAGGTGTTGGGGGTGGCTGCAACATCTTGGATTCATCAAGAAGTTAAGTACCTACAGTCCACGTTATCGTTGGAGGCCCATCCTCCACAGAGCGTGTATTTCCAAACAATCATACTCTTAATTTTTGGAGTAAAAAAAACATTATGGCATGTCCTTTACAGTAACAAAAAGAATTGAATTTTGAAAAAAAAAAAAAACTTAAAATATGGTAAAAAAAAAAAAAAAGCGGACTGCATCAACATGCTGCCAGATTTATGCACTTTTTCAGTAAGAACAAATTTAATTTTTTTCTGTATTTCTTCCTCTCCCTTACAAACAATATTGTTCTTCGCTTTAAAATTAGCTACAACAGTAGCTTATAACATCTTAGTATAGTTATTCTATATATAAGATTTTTTTTATTAAATTTGACTACAGAGTGCATCACGTGATGTGAAGGCTCGTGTACGACTTATTGATGTCAGAAAGACACTTCCTTACAATATATTAGGCCTATGTTATCTTTCAAAATTATTTTCAATCGTTTCGTGATTTGAGGTAAAAATAAAAGTAATTTATACCTGCATTCATACGTGTTTGTACATAGATATATACACCAGCTATTAATTTTGTCACATTACCATCGTTATATGGTACCTATATTGATGAAAACAGCCTTTACTTTTTTAATACGTCTGCATTGCCGGATTTTTGCCCAGCAGACTATTTAGAAAATATACTATCATACATTATTCTTTTATAGTGTAAATTTTAAACTGGAACCAGGCTTTATCTATTCATTGAATATTTCAAACAATCCCAAAATTGTTAAGCTATTTGGAGTTGAGCCTAATCTTTCATTTGCATATTTCGAATTTTCCGCACTTGCAGTTCACGAAAATGTAAGTGGCACTAAACCAGAGTTTGGCTTAATTATCCTAAACTATTATTCTCCTTGTTACTAATCCAGACATTTATCTTTACATGTTCAACAATAAATTTTGAGACTTACCGGGACTCAAATCAAGAGAAATAAGCAGGTGAAGTGTCAAGGGGGTGGCATTAGTGGTGGTGGTTTGGTAGTTAGGGACTACTGCTCATCATAACTCCCACTTTTCCCTTCCCATCCCTATCAGCGGGAGTGAGTGGTGGTGCGCCAGTAACTTCAGGAGGCGGTTTTCCAACTTAAGGTCCTTGTGCCTGCCTTCACCTGCACCATGAAAAAAATTAACACAAGGTTAAACTGGTAAATGGATAAAACAAAATTAAAGATGTGTCTAGCAGTTTGCCACAGAGGAACTTAAGTGAATTACGAAATATTTCAATATCTTAGGATGAAAATATATACATGTACTGTCCTTCCAGCTTCCCTTGGTTTTAAACTCTAGAAAACCTACCTGCAATGCAAGAGATTTCAATTATGAAGCTACTTATTAGGCTATGATTTCACAAAATACAGCTTTAAGTCTTTAGAGCATACTAGCAAAACACAATGTATATTAACTAAAGAAAACCTGCTAGTTCTGCTCCCCCCCCTTACACAAACAACTAGTACAGCACGACAGTGTAAGAGTTAATCTATACGTGCTTAGCGTGCCCATCAATATAATTAGCAATACGAAGGTTTGAAAAACCTGGAAGATCACTACTAAAAGTACAACTTAAAAGCAGAATATTCTAGCCCAAGTTTCCCTGTGTAATAAGTAAAAAAAATGTAAGTAGTGTCTGGCGTGAGGCAATGTGGTATTATACATGTGTAGGAAAGAATTGTCCAGTGACACCCACCTGCAACTGATGGCCAGCGTGGTAACACTGGACTAGTAGTTATATTCATGCGCCAGGCAGGTGGCCAGCACAGTATTGCTGGTTTATTCCCTTCAGTCAGTTTGTTCCAAGCCCCCTGGAACAAAATCATTAAAATCACAAGACAATTTTCAAAATACCTAAATTCAGCACGAAAGAAAAATGGAACTACTAGTTTTAAAAATGGTTGAACTCTAGGGACGTGCCTAGCATGTGCCACATGGCGTTGCAGGGATTTTTTTTACATATATATACTTAGCGAGGCCTCCCCCCCCCCAACCTATGACACTAAATTCATCGCCTTAATTCCCACTCCAGCTAAACTTTCAATGATATGGAATTAAACAATTAAGGCTGACATTACATCTTTATCATACATTTATGCTGCTACCTACACTCAACTACTAGATGAAAACTTGCAGGAGACAAGTTTACACGATATGAAACAGGACAAATTCACTGATTAAAGTAGTCTGCTTTCGAACATTAAGAAAAATATTTAGCATTGAAATATTGTCTCGAGACCAGCTTTAACTAAATTTAACTGATCCATCAAAGATTTCGCACAACAAACCAGTTTTCTTGCACGAGGTTGAAGCAAGTTAAGATCTAAACCTTGTGCAAACTGCCAGGTACATAAACATACATCAGTGGTTTAGGAAAAAAAATACACAAGACCAAGGCTATGAGTGAAGATCAAAGCCTCGTGTGCAGTCCAAATATTGACAATGAGAGCAGTGTTAAACTTTTGTATTATTCACACAAAGTAGTGTTTTACCTTAAGTTATGACCACAGTAAGGGTAATAAAGACCAAGTAGGGCCACTGTGTATTTGTGAAGTCGCCTGTATGGCGATATATATAATTAGTGCCCAATGTGAACAGGCTGTAGCAGCCTAATGTTAACCTAGTCTAACCCACGACTTAACAGGTGTAGGTTAGACAACCTTCATATCAAGAAGATTCTTTTCCCTTCGCTTTAAAACTATTCAACTGCTCAATAAAGACATTCTACCCATCACCTAAACTGAACTTTCATAAAAAGTTCACGTCAAGGAAAATTATAATAAGGGGAAGCGCTAAACCCGTAGGATTATACAGCACCTGTGGGGGAGGGGGCGGATGGAAGGTATTCAGGATTAATTCAGGGAACTGGAGCACCGTCAAGGAACCTCCCTTAAGGGAAAGTAAAGTTACTTAGATCTAAAGCTTCTCATCAACAAAGGAACTTCCTTCAAGGGGTTCAGCATCAAATTTAATAATCTTAATACAATATCTATTTACTACAAGTACATGTACAAGGTATACAGGCCTAACTTACATCAATGACATACTACTATATAGAAAATAATTTTATTCATGTTAAGTTATTTTACAATGACCAGCCGCAAATCGTTATGAAAATACCAAATACTTAATGTAACTAAAATTAGTGGAAAATTATAATACGGTACCTGGAAACACTCTGGTGGTACCGACTCTACTGAAACACTCTGGTGGTACCGACTCTACTGAAACACTCTGGTGGTACCGACTCTACTGAAACACTCTGGTGGTACCGACTCTACTGAAACACTCTGGTGGTACCGACTCTACTGAAACACTCTGGTGGTACCGACTCTACTGAAACACTCTGGTGGTACCGACTCTACTGAAACACTCTGGTGGTACCGACTCTACTGAAACACTCTGGTGGTACCGACTCTACTGAAACACTCTGGTGGTACCGACTCTACTGAAACACTCTGGTGGTACCGACTCTACTGAAACACTCTGGTGGTACCGACTCTACTGAAACACTCTGGTGGTACCGACTCTACTGAAACACTCTGGTGGTACCGACTCTACTGAAACACTCTGGTGGTACCGACTCTACTGAAACACTCTGGTGGTACCGACTCTCTGAAACACTCTGGTGGTACCGACTCTACTGAAACACTCTGGTGGTACCGACTCTACTGAAACACTCTGGTGGTACCGACTCTACTGAAACACTCTGGTGGTACCGACTCTACTGAAACACTCTGGTGGTACCGACTCTACTGAAACACTCTGGTGGTACCGACTCTACTGAAACACTCTGGTGGTACCGACTCTACTGAAACACTCTGGTGGTACCGACTCTACTGAAACACTCTGGTGGTACCGACTCTACTGAAACACTCTGGTGGTACCGACTCTACTGAAACACTCTGGTGGTACCGACTCTACTGAAACACTCTGGTGGTACCGACTCTACTGAAACACTCTGGTGGTACCGACTCTACTGAAACACTCTGGTGGTACCGACTCTACTGAAACACTCTGGTGGTACCGACTCTACTGAAACACTCTGGTGGTACCGACTCTGACTGAAACACTCTGGTGGTACCGACTCTACTGAAACACTCTGGTGGTACCGACTCTACTGAAACACTCTGGTGGTACCGACTCTACTGAAACACTCTGGTGGTACCGACTCTACTGAAACACTCTGGTGGTACCGACTCTACTGAAACACTCTGGTGGTACCGACTCTACTGAAACACTCTGGTGGTACCGACTCTACTGAAACACTCTGGTGGTACCGACTCTACTGAAACACTCTGGTGGTACCGACTCTACTGAAACACTCTGGTGGTACCGACTCTACTGAAACACTCTGGTGGTACCGACTCTACTGAAACACTCTGGTGGTACCGACTCTACTGAAACACTCTGGTGGTACCGACTCTTGACTGACGCTCCACCACCAATAGCAACCTCTACACTGATGCTGGTGGTGGTTGACACTGGCGTCGTGCTGCTGCTGACTATGAGGCTCCACCAACAACCACCTCAGTTGCCAGTGTGCGAAATCTATAATTTGTGTAATACAAAGCAGACAAATATATATACCGAGAGTGTATCACTCAATGTATATACGCTGAAGGCTACTTTAATCCTTATTTTAATTATTAAAGCATTTTGACTGCTTGTGAACATGTTACATGTAGCCTAAACTACTCTTGTTTGTAGGCTTTATTCCTATTTTTTATTATTTTATTTAAAACTTCATGTACAAATATACATAGGTAGGTACATATATTAATGTGTAACAATGATACTATTTATGAGCAAGAAATCAACATAATCATTGCACAATCTTCTGAAACTATATCATACATGACACTAAAACTAACCTAGTACAACCTACACTGCTTCTAAGTACATTGCTACACAAGTACACAACCTACACTGCTTCTAAGTACAGTGCTACACAAGTACACAACCTACACTGCTTCTAAGTACAGTGCTACACAA
The DNA here is from genome assembly GCA_009830355.1 of Cherax destructor. Classification (NCBI taxonomy): domain Eukaryota; kingdom Metazoa; phylum Arthropoda; class Malacostraca; order Decapoda; family Parastacidae; genus Cherax; species Cherax destructor. The sequence goes on along the minus strand of WNWK01047116.1, from coordinate 8,696 downwards.
GTACAAAGGTTTTTATAAAATATAATGGTACAAACACAGTATGTCTAATACTCCTACCCCCCACAAGTGAAAACTGTCCACTTTCACATGGCTATACACAATATCAAAACCTAGTTCACTTAAACATGTATAATGAACTTAACATAGAAAACATCTGTAACACAAAATATAAACACAAAACAACCTTGGCAACATCTGACACTATATACAAGTAATGCCTAAACATACTACTATTTGAGAATAATTCAGAATAACTCATTATTGTGATAAGGGTACATTGTTCATTTAAAATTATGCACAAAATACATATATATATATATATATATATATATATATATATATAGTTAGCAGGGGTCGCAATATACACAACAAAAATCAAATATTCCTCCAGTAATCTTCATCTTCAGAAGCCACGGCTGCTCCAACACGCAAGTTATACTTTTTGTATCAAACTGAACACATATTACTGTTAATTTTTCTTCCAGTAGTCCTTTTCATGTGCTAGTCCAAAATCACCGACTGGATACGTCCAAAGTAAGTGACCCACTAATCCAGATTCGCCGGGATTCGTCAAGAACACGTGAAGCAACGACCGGATTCAAATGAATTCGTTGAAAACAAGGTATCCTCTGACCGGATTCATAAGCTGACGGGGTTTTACACGCCCTCATTAAACACCCAAACAGCAACTACAACAAACAGATACAATACAAATAGACATATCTACTTTAAGGTGGTTATTAGTTAAAATATACAGTGAGCCACAAACTGGATTCGCCCGGATTCGTTTAAGAAATAAGTGAACAAAGGACCGGATTCAAACGGATTCGTTGGAAATAAGCCAAATCGGAGGAACTGTTAAAAACAACTAAATACTTCGAGAAATTATAGACTAGCTAGCTAGAAGAGTTGTCAAGTGTTGTAAGATGACCACCACCATGAAGATCTGTGTAGTCTGTAGAAAGGGTAAGGGACGAAAACAGGCCTGGATTGCTTGCAATCTCTGTGGTCAATGGTCCCATGGTATATGCAGGGATTTTCAACCAGTGACCACACTTGACAAACTCAGAGAGATGTTTTTGGGTCTGCCCAAACGAGATACACCTGTATGAGAAAATTACATTAATATTAAAAGAAAAGAACACCAATAAAAGATCCTTCTTAAAAGACATGCCAACATTGTATGACAGCTGGGAAAATAAGATGGGTGGTTTGGACGGGGCTGTCTTGAACGACAGCGCTCCTGAGGGTGCTAGTGTTGTCCTGGAGGACAGTGCTCCTGAGGGTGCTAGTGTTGTCCTGGAGGACAGTGCTCCTGAGGGTGCTAGTGTTGTCCTGGAGGACAGTGCTCCTGAGGGTGCTAGTGTTGTCCTGGAGGACAGTGCTCCTGAGGGTGCTAGTGTTGTCCTGGAGGACAGTGCTCCTGAGGGTGCTAGTGTTGTCCTGGAGGACAGTGCTCCTGAGGGTGCTAGTGTTGTCCTGGAGGACAGTGCTCCTGAGGGTGCTAGTGTTGTCCTGGAGGACAGTGCTCCTGAGGGTGCTAGTGTTGTCCTGGAGGACAGTGCTCCTGAGGGTGCTAGTGTTGTCCTGGAGGACAGTGCTCCTGAGGGTGCTAGTGTTGTCCTGGAGGACAGTGCTCCTGAGGGTGCTAGTGTTGTCCTGGAGGACAGTGCTCCTGAGGGTGCTAGTGTTGTCCTGGAGGACAGTGCTCCTGAGGGTGCTAGTGTTGTCCTGGAGGACAGTGCTCCTGAAGGTGCTAGTGTTGTCCTGGAGGACAGTGCTCCTGAGGGTGCTAGTGTTGTCCTGGAGGACAGTGCTCCTGAGGGTGCTAGTGTTGTCCTGGAGGACAGTGCTCCTGAGGGTGCTAGTGTTGTCCTGGAGGACAGTGCTCCTGAGGGTGCTAGTGTTGTCCTGGAGGACAGTGCTCCTGAGGGTGCTAGTGTTGTCCTGGAGGACAGTGCTTCTGAGGTGCTAATGTTGTCCTGGAGGACAGTGCTCCTGAGGGTGCTAGTGTTGTCCTGGAGGACAGTGCTCCTGAGGGTGCTAGTGTTGTCCTGGAGGACAGTGCTCCTGAGGGTGCTAGTGTTGTCCTGGAGGACAGTGCTCCTGAGGGTGCAAGGTTTGTCCTGGAGGATAGTGCTCCTGAGGGTGCTAGTGTTGTCCTGGAAGACAGTGAACCAAAAGGAGACACTGGCCCTGGTGATGAAACAAATAAAGACAAAGCTATTCAATTCACAGAGGTACAAAATAGCAATACCGCTGGAGATGGAACAAAAGGGGATGATGCCTCAGGGAACAGTGTCGACACATTACCAGCAAAAACCTGGTAGAAGCACTGATGTCCATACAGGGGATATAGATAGGGAGGAAACTGAAAAAAAATGCACCAGCAACGAACGCAGCTACAATGAATCCTAGCAAACTGAAATCCATTCTATGCAAATACTATGCCTTGCGTATCTGCAGGCACGGCATATCTGGTAAAACAGCTGGGACATGCAGCTTTCACCACCCCAAAAAATGCCGCACCCACATGGCAACAGGAGAGTGCAACTTCCCCTCCTGTAATTTATTTCACCCAGAAATGTGTCACTCATCAATCCATGAAAAAAAATGCTACAACGCATACTGCCAGGCACATCATCTAAAGGGGACAAGAAGACACAGACCAGCCAGATATGGGAAACAAAAGAGGGGAGCCACAGCCCCTCCAGGGACGGAGTTTTTTTTAGGGCCAGGAGGGAAAAAGGACTGGCAAGATATGACAATAATCCTACACTAACTGAAAACACTTCTGGAGCAGAGGCACGGACATTGGCCTCCACTCCAGAACAACAGATATTAGAGCCAGCAAATAAAACCCCACTAAATTTCACCAATATAACGACATTTGTCTTTGCAAACATACAGGGTCTAAAGTCATCAAAAAACAACAAAACTCCTTACATCAAGGGACTGCTCACGGAGTCAAATGCAATGTTTGCAGCATTCACAGAGACCCACATAAAGGATCATTATGACAACGAAATATGGATCCCAAGTTATAACCTATTCAGATGTGACAGACTAAACAGGCAACAAGGTGGGATTGGCCTGTACATCACAGTCTCTCATTTGCTCAGAACTACTAAACACCTCAAATGATGTAGTTGAATTTTTGGCGGTAAAGATTGAAAACCAAAACTTTGTCATTGTGGTGGTATACAAGCCTCCAGACGCAACTTCCCAGCAATTCCAGGAGCAGCTTTTGAAAATTGACCACTTTCTGGAAAATCTCCCAACTCCTGCCCCAAAAATCTTACTACTAGGAGATTTCAACTTGAGACACCTAAAATGGAGGAGTATAAAAAACAATGCTTTAGCAGAGATCACCCCAGGAGGCAGCGCAGATGAAAATTTACACACATGAACTATAATATCTTTGCACTAAATTCACCTTAAACCAGCAAATACTAGAGCCTACAAGACTAGAAAATATGCTGGACCTCATCTTTACTAACAACGACGATCTGATACGGAATATAACCGTATCAAAGACAATAAACTCAGATCACAACATAATAGAGATACAGACATGTATGCACAGGGCTCCTGACCAGCAAAATGTAATCAGTAGGAAGGTCTCTTCACAAAATTCAATTTTAATAACAAAAACATACAATGGGATCAAGTCAACCATGTCCTAAATGAAACATGCTGGGAAAATATCCTAAACAACACGGATCCGAACAGTTGCCTAGAAAAAATGAACTCTGTGGTTCTTGAGATCTGCTCAAGACACATTCCATTAAGAAAAAGAAAGAGACGATGTAAACTAGAAAGAGAGATGCTTCCTATACAGGCGAAGGCGAAGAGTCACAGGGCTGCTGAGAGGGGCCAATATATCTGAAATACGTAGAGAGGCACTGGTCAATGAAATTGCAAATATCGAACTTAAACTGAAGGAATCATACAGGAGACAAGAATGACAGGAAGAACTAAAAGCCATAAAGGAAATTAAAAAAAAAAATACTTCTTCTCTTATGCCAAATCTATGGGAAAAACAACATCCAGTATTGGGCCTCTGCTTAGGCAGGATGGGACATACACAGATGACAGCCAAGATTTTTTTGTTTATATATTTAAAAAACATAATCATACATAACACATACAGATTTAAAGCGCATTTCACAATACGGCTTAACAATACTTAACATATACAACTGCATGAAAGAACTGAAGCCGATTCTCTGTCAGATAAATACTTCATAATTTATGGTCCAAAAGACCATACACATAAAACAAAAGGTAAACTCATACTGAAACTATGAACCTACAACAATCCCTAAACATTTGTCCTACCGAACCATCTTATATATTAATATAACGTAAATGGAATCATGGGACTCCGTCCCATATAAAAAAATTTTTTTTTTTTTTTTTTTATTAACACATCGGCCGATTCCCACCAAGGCAGGGTGGCCCGAAAAGAAAACTTTCATCATCATTCACTCCATCACTGTCTTGCCAGAGGGGTGCTTTACACCCCAGTTATAAAACTGCAACACTAACACTCCTCCTTCAGAGTGCCGGCACTGTACTTCCCATCTCCAGAACTCAAGTCCGGCCTGCCGGTTTCCTGAATCCCTTCATAAATGTTACTTTGCTCACACTCCAACAGACGTCAAGTATTAAAACCATATGCCTCCATTCACTCCTATCAAATACGCTCACACATGCTTGCTGGAAGTCCAAGCCCCTCGCACACAAAACTTCCTTTACCCCTCCTCCACCCTTTCCTAGGCCGACCCCTACCCCGCCTTCCCTCCACTACAGATTTATACACTCTCGAAGTCACTCTGTCTCGTTCCATTCTCTCTACATGTCCAAACCACCTCAACAACCCCTCCTCAGCTCTTTGGACAATCGTTTTGGTAATCCCGCACCTCCTCCTAATTTCCAAACTCCGAATTCTCTGCATTATATTCACACCACACATTGACCTCAGACATGACATTTCCACTGCCTCCAGCCTTCTCCTCGTTGCAACATTCATCACCCATGCTTCACACCCATTTAAGAGCGTTGGTATAAATATACTCTCATACATTCCCCTCTTTACTTCCATGGACAAGGTTCTTTGTCTCCACAGACTCGAAGTGCTCCACTCACCCTTTTCCCTCATCAATTCTATGATTCACCTCATCCTTCATAGACCCATCCGCCGACATGTCCACTCCCAAATATCTGAATACATTCACCTCCTCCATACTCTCTCCCTCCAATCTGATATCCAATCTTTCGTCACCTATTCTTTTTGTTATCCTCATCACCTTACTCTTTCCTATATTCACTTTCAATTTTCTTCTTTTACACACCCTACCAAATTCATCCACCAACCTCTGCAACTTCTCTTCAGAATCTCCCAAAAGCACAGTGTCATCAGCAAAAAGCAACTGTGACAACTCCCACTTTGTATTTGCTTCTTTATCTTTTAGCCCAACACCTCTTGCCTAGACCCTCGCATTCACTTCTCTTACAACACCATCTATAAATATATTGAACAACCACGGTGACATCACACATCCTTGTCTAAGGCCCACTTTTACTGGGAAATAGTCCCCTTCCCTCCTACACACTCTTAACCTGAGCCTCACTATCCTCATAAAAACTCTTTACTGCTTTCAGTAACCTTCCTCCTATTCCATACACCTGCAACATCTGCCACATTGCCCCCTATCTACCCTATCATACGCCTTTTCCAAATCCATAAATGCCACAAAAACATCTTTCCTTATCCAAATACTGTTCACCTATATGTTTCACTGTAAACACTTGGTCTACACACCCCTACCTTTCCTAAAGCCCCCTTGTTCATCTGCTATCCTACTTTTCTGTCTTACTCTTAATTCTTTCAATAATAACTCTACCATACACTTTACCAGGTACACTCAACAGACTTTTTCCCCTATAATTTTTGCACTCTCTTTTGTCCCCTTTGCCTTTATACAAAGGAACAATACACGCTCTCTGCCAATCCCTAGGTACCTTACCCTCTTCCATACATTTATTAAATAATAGCACCAACCACTCCAAAACTATATCCCCACCTGTTTTTAACATTTCTATCTTTATCCCATCAATCCCAGCTGCCTTACCCCCTTTAATTCTACCCACTGCCTCACGAACTTCCCCTACACTCACAACTGGCTCTTCCACACTCCTACAAGATGTTATTCCTCCTTGCCCCACACACGAAATCACAGCTTCCCTGTCTTCATCAACATTTAACAACTCCTCAAAATATTCTCTCCATCTTCCCGATACCTCTAACTCTCCTCTCCTATTTTTAACTGTCAAATCCATTTGTTCTCTAGGCTTCCTCAACTTATTAATCTCATTCCAAAACTTTTTCTTATTTTCAACAAAATTTGCTGATAACATCTCACCTACTCTCTCATCTGCTCTCTTTTTACATTACTTCACCACTCTTTTAACCTCTCTTTTTCTCTCCATATACTCTTCCCTCCTTGCATCACTTCTACTTTGTAAAAACCTCTCATATGCTAACTTTTTCTCCCTTACTACTCTCTTTACATCATCATTCCACCAATCGCTCCTCTTCCCTCCTGCCCACTCGCCTGTAACCACAAACTTCTGCTGAACACTCTAACACTACATTTTTAAATCTATCCCATACATTTTCAACCCATTGCCTACCTCTCACTAGCCCATCTATCCTCCAATAGTTGTTTATATCTTACCCTAACTGCCTCCTCTTTTAGTTTATAAACCTTCACCTCTCTCTTACTTACTGATTCTATTTTCCTTGTATCCCATCTACCTTTTACTCCCACTGTAGCTATAACTAAAAAGTGATCTGATATATCTGTGGCCCCTCTATAAACATGTACATCCTGAAGTCTACTCAACAGTCTTTTATCTACCAATACATAGTCCAACAAACTACTATCATTCGCCTACATCATATCTTGTATACTTATTTATCCTCTTTTTCTTAAAATATGTATTACCTATAACTAAACCCCTTTCTATACAAAGTTCAATCAAAGGGTTCCCATTATCATTTACACCTGGCACCCCAAACTTACCTACTACACCCTCTGCATGTTTCTCCCACTTTAGCATTTAGGTCCCCTACCACAATTACTCTCTCATTTGGTTCAAAAGTTCCTATACATTCGCTTAACATCTCCCAAAATCTCTCTCTCCTCTACCTCCTCTCTTCTCCAGGTGCATACACGCTTATTATGACCCCTTTTCGCATCCGACCCTTATTTTAATCCACATAATCCTTGAATTTACACATTCATATTCCTCTTTTCCTTCCATAACTGATCCTTCAACATTATTGCTACCCCTTCCTTAGCTCTAACTCTCTCAGATACTCCTGACTTAATCCCATTTATTTCTCCCCACAAACTCGCCTACCCCTTCAGCTTTGTTTCGCTTAGGGCCAGGACATCCAACTTCTTTTCATTCATAACATTGGCAATCATCTCTTTCTTATCATCCCACTACATCCACGCACATTCAGACAACCCAGTTTTATAAAGTTTTTCTTCTTCTCGTTTTAGTAGATTTGTACAGGAGAAGGGTTACTAGCCCATTGCTCCGGCATCTTAGTCGCCTCATACGACACGCATTGCTTACGGAGGAAAGATTCTTTTCCACTTCCCCATGGACAATAGAGAAAATAAAAAAAACAAGAGCTATTAAAAGAAGAAAACCTAGATGTGTGTATGTATATATATGCATGTGTATGCCAGTGTAGTGTGACCCCAAAGTGTAAGTAGAAGTAGCTAGATATACCTGTTATCCAGCGTTTTATGAGACAGAAAAAGACACCAGCAATCCTACCATCATGTAAAACAGTTTCAGGTTTCTGTTTCACAGTCACCTGGCAGGACGGTAGTACCTCCCTGGGTGGTTGCTGTACATACCAACATACCAACAGGTATGTACAATCTTTTTTTTTATATATATATATTTTATTTAAAATCATTTTGTACAGTAAAACAAAACTGGAATTTTAGCATGACCAGAAACCAGTCATCAACAAACCAAAACATCACACATAACAAAATGACGCTAAATGAATATAACAAAAACATAGAACACATCACAAAATATAACCTTTTGTGAAAAAACACCCAACACATGTCATAACAGAAAATATATACATACCAACAACAAAAAGAACTCATAATTTAACCTTACAACTCAGTATCAAAACCCATGAAAAAAATTATTGCGATGGAGTGACGTATACAGTTTGTGGTAATACACTAAACCTGTAGTTAGCAGGGGTCGCAATATACACAACGAAAATCAAATATTCCTCCAGTAATCTTCATCTTCAGAAGCCACGGCTGCTCCAACACGCAAGTTATACTTTTTGTATCAAACTGAACACATTACTGTTAATTATTCTTCCAGTAGTCCTTTTCATGTGCTAGTCCAAAATCCGACTGGATGTCCAAATAATGTGACCACCAATCTGGATTGTCAAGAACAAGTGAACCAACGAGCAGCACGGCTGCTCCATCACCAAGCTATATTTTTTTTTATCAAACTGAACACATATTACTCTGTTAAATACTCCCAGTAGTCCTTTTCATGTGCTAGTCCAAAAACACCGACTGGATACGCCCAAATAAGTGATCCACTAATCCGGATTCGCCGGATTCGTCAAG
>WNWK01047115.1:0-14060 GCA_009830355.1 Cherax destructor | reverse complement strand
ACACACATACACACACACACACACACACACACACACACACAGAGAAAGTGCAAAGGTTTGCGACAAGGTTAGTTCCACAACTCAGGGGTCTGTCTTATGAAGAAAGGTTGAGTGAAATAGGACTAACAACACTGGAGGAAAGAAGGGTCAGAGGAGACATGATAACGACATACAAAATACTGCGGGGAATTGACAAGGTAGATAGTGACAGGTTGTTTCAGAGAGGAAACTCAGAAACAAGGGGACACAACTGGAAGCTGAAGACTCAGATGAGTCAAAGGGATGTCAGGAAACATTTCTTCAGCCACAGAGTAGTCAGGAAGTGGAATGGATTAGAGAAAGATATAGTGGAGGCAGGAACCATACATAGTTTTAAGACAAGGTATGATAAAGCTCATGGAGCAGGGAGAGCAGAGACCCAGTAGCAGACAGCGAAGAGGCGGGGCCAGGAGCTGAGTCTCGACCCCTGCAACTACAATTAGGTGAGTACACACACACACACACACATACACACACATACACATACACACACACACACACATACACACACACACACACACACACACACACACACACACACATACAAATACCACCACAACAACAATGACGACGGAGATCCTCGGGGGCCAAGAAAAATCAATTTTGAACAAATTGTCCTGTACAACACGAGGCAAAAGACATTCTTCCTGCCTCACCCCCATCATTCTCCCAGACATCCCACATATCACAAGGAGCATCCCATCTCCCGTCGCTTCCCACATGATACCCTCCTCGCCTCAAGTCCCTCATCTCAAGATGACAATTTTCATTACAGTCAGTATAAAACTCACGCTGTCTCACGAGATATCAAAGGGAAACATAGCTAACTTTTGTTTCCGCATTGTAACTCGCATATATATGAGCGAAACACAGTGACTTCATCCATTATTATTATTATCATCATCCCCATTCTTATTCTTATTATTATTATTTTATAATTATTATTGTCATCATCATCATCATTATCATCAATAATAATATTAAAATAGTGATATTATTATTATTATTATTATTATTATTATTATTATTATTATTATTATTATTATTATTATTATTATTATTGTTATTATTATTATTATTATTATTATTACCATTATTATTATTATTTTATTATTATTATTATTATTATTATTATTATTATTATTATTATTATTATTATTATTATTATTATTGTTATTATTATTATTATTATTATTGTTATTATTATCATCATCGTTATTATTATCATCATCGATATTATTATTATTATTATTATTATTATTATTAGGAGGAGGAGGAGGGCGACTACGACGAGGAGGCGTTAAACCCGAAGGGGTTAAATAGCACCAGAGAAATTGGAGGTATTTAGGTATGTTCCGAAGCAGAAGGTAAACTCATGTTCCATGGATCAAGAGCACTTGACCGGCATCATCGGTGTGTCTGCATCCAATCTTGATAAAAACACCACCACCTCCAACACCCACACACAGCACAGTACACAGGTTACATCCCACCACCACCTCCAACACCCAGACAGCACAGGTGAGGAATATGATGAGAACAACAGAGCGATGGTGGACACTCTGGCGGAGGTGGCAAGAAAAGCGCACATGAGCAGAGCGAAGCTACTGGTCATGGGCGATTTCAACCACAGGGAGATCGACTGGGAGAACCAAGAACCACGTGGGGGTCCAGAAACTTGGAGAGCCAAGATGATGGACGTGGTACTGGAAAACCTGATGCACCAACATGTCAGGGACACGACCAGAGTGAGAGGAGAAGATGAACCAGCAAGACTGGACCTTGTATTCACCCTGAACAGCTCAGATATTGAAGACATAACACATGAGAGCCCCCTGGGAGCCAGCGACCATATGGTGCTGAGCTTTGAGTACATTGTAGAGCTACAGGTGGAGAGGGAAAACAGTACAGAAAGAGACAAACCAGATTTTAAGAGGGAACTACACAGGCATGAGGAATTCCCTGCAGGAGGTTCAGTGGGAAAGGGAAATGATGGAATACGTAGGGGCAAAGTGCAAGGAGGCAGAGGAACGGTTTATACCCAGAGGAAAAAGATTAAACGGGAAGGCCAGAAAGAGCCCCTGGTTTACCGAAAGGTGCAGAAAGGCAAAGACCAAGAGTGTCAGAGAATGGAAAAGGTACAGAAGGCAAAGAACCCAAGTAAACAAAGAGATTAGTAGAAGAGCTAGAAACGAGTATGCACAGGTATGGAGGGAAGCCCAGAAACAGTACGAAAATGACATAGCATCGAAAGTTAAGTCCGACCCGAAACTGATGTACAGTCACATCAGAAGGAAGACAACAGTTAAAGACCAGGTGATAAGGCTGAGGAGAGAAGATGGGGAACTCACAAGTAACGATCAAGAGGTATGTGAGGAGCTCATTTTGAGGTTTAAGGAAGTATTCACAGTGGAGGAAGCAAGGCAGCTGGGTAGACAGGATGGGGTGCGCCACCAACAAGGGATGTATCAAGTGCTAGAGGGCATACACACAACTGAGGAGGAGGTGAAGCAGTTACTCAGTGACCTTGATACCTCAAAGGCGATGGGTCCGGACAACATCTCCCCGTGGGTTCTTCGGGAAGGAGCTGAGGTACTGAGTGTGTCACTTACCATAATATTCAACACATCCCTTGAAAATGGGCAGTTACCTGAGGTATGACTGAGGGCCCTGAATCTGCACTCTCTAGAAAGGCGTAGAATTAGGGGGGATATGATTGAGGTGTACAAATGGAAAACAGGAATAAACAAAGGGGATGTAAATAGCGTGCTGAAAATATCCAACCAAGACAGGACTCGCAGCAATGGTTTCAAGTTGGAAGTTGGAAGAACAAGCACGTATAACAGGAAGGGCACTGGAATGGATCAGGGAATACCTCACAGGGAGGCAACAACGGGTCATGGTGCGTGATGAGGTATCACAGTGGGCACCTGTGACGAGCGGCGTTCCGTAGGGGTCAGTCCTAGGACCAGTGTTATTCTTGGTATATGTAAATGACATGACAGATGGGATAGACTCAGAAGTGTCTCTGTTCGCAGATGATGTGAAATTAATGAGGAGAATCACATCGGAGGAGGACCAAGCAGGACTTCAAACAGACCTGGACAAGGTTGACATCTGGTCTAGCAAATGGCTTCTCGAATTCAATCCCACCAAATGCAAAGTCATGAAGATCGGAGAAGGGCAAAGAAGACCGCTGACAGAGTACAGGCTAGGCGGACAAATGCTACAAACCTCGGAAAAGGAGAAAGACCTTGGGGTGAGTATAAAGCCAAGCACGTCTCCGGAGGCACACATCAACCAGATAACTGCGGCAGCATATGGGCGACTGGCAAAACTAAGATTAGCGTTCCGTTACATTAACAAGGACTCGTTTAAGACACTGTACACCGTGTACGTCAGGCCCATACTAGAATATGCAGCACCAGTCTGGAACCCACACCTGGTCAAGCACATAAAGAAACTAGAGAAAGTGCAAAGGTTTGCGACAAGGTTAGTTCCACAACTCAGGGGTCTGTCCTATGAAAAAAGGCTGAGGGAAATAGGACTAACAACACTGGAGGAAAGAAGGGTCAGAGGAGAAATGATAACGACATACAAAATACCTTGGGGAATCGACAAGGTAGACAGTGACAGGATGTTCCAGAGAGGGAACACAGAAACACAGGGACACAACTGGAAGCTGAAGACTCAGATGAGTCAAAGGGATGTTAGGAAGCATTTCTTCAGCCACAGAGTAGTCAGGAAGTGGAATAGTCTAGAGAAAGACATAGTGGAGGCAGGAACCATACACAGTTTTAAGACGAGGTATGATAAAGCTCATGGAGCAGGGAGAGCAGATACCCAGTAGCGGGCAGCGCAGAGGCGGGCCAGGAGCTGAGTCTCGACCCCTGCAACCACAATTAGGTGAGTAAAATTAGGTAAGTACACAGGTTACATCCCACCACCACCTCTAACACCCAGACACAGTACAGTACACAGGTTACAAACCACCACCACCTCTAACACCCACACAGAGCACAGTACACAGGTTACACACCACCACCACCTCTAACACCCAGACACAGCACAGTACACAGGTTACACACCACCACCACCTCTAGCACCCAGACACAGCACAGTACACAGGTTACACACCACCACCTCCTCTAGCACCCAGACACAGCACAGTACACAGGTTACACACCACCACCACCTCTAACACCCAGACACAGCACAGTACACAGGTTATACACCACCATCACCTCTAACACCCAGACACAGCACATTACACAGGTTACACTTCACCACCACCTCCAGCACCCAGACACAACACAGTACACAGGTTACACACCACCATCACCACCACCACCTCTAACACCCAGAAACAGCACAGTACACAGGTTACACACCACCATCACCACCACCTCTAACACCCAGAAACAGCACAGTACACAGGTTACACACCACCACCACCTCTAACACCCGGACACAGCACAGTACACAGGTTACACACCACCACCACCACCTCTAACACCCTGAAACAGCACAGTACACAGGTTACACACCACCACCACCTCTAACACCTAGACACAGCACAGTACACAGTTTACACACCACCACCACCTCTAACACCCAGACACAGCACAGTACACAGGTTACACACCACCACCACCTCTAACACCCGGACACAGCACATTACACAGGTTACACACCACCACCACCTCTAACACCCGGACACAGCACAGTACACAGGTTACACACCACCTCCACCTCTAACACCCGGACACAGCACAGTACACAGGTTACACACCACCACCACCACCTATAACACCCAGAAACAGCACAGTACACAGGTTACACACCACCACCACCTCTAACACCCAGAAACAGCACAGTACACAGGTTACACATCACCACCACCTCTAACACCCAGACACAGCAGAGTTCACAGGTTACACACCACCACCTCCTTTAACACCCAGACACAGCACAGTACACAGGTTACACACCACAACCACCTCTAGCACCCAGACACAGCACAGTACACAGGTTACACACCTCCACCTCCTCTAGCACCCAGACACAGCACAGTACACAGGTTACACACCACCACCACCTCTAACACAGAGACACAGCACAGTACACAGGTTACACACCACAACCACCTCTAGCACCCAGACACAGCACAGTACACAGGTTACACACCTCCACCTCCTCTAGCACCCAGACACAGCACAGTACACAGGTTACACACCACTACCACCTCTAACACCAAGACACAGCACAGTACACAGGTTATACACCACCACCACCTCTAACACCCAGACACAGCACATTACACAGGTTACACACCACCATCACCACCACCACCTCTAACACCCAGAAACAGCACAGTACACAGGTTACACACCACCACCACCTCTAACACCCGGACACAGCACAGTACACAGGTTACACACCACCACCACCAGCTCTAACACCCAGAAACAGCACAGTACACAGTTTACACACCACCACCACCTCTAACACCCAGACACAGCACAGTACACAGGTTACACACCACCACCACCTCTAACACCCAGACACAGCACAGTACACAGGTTACACACCACCACCACCTCTAACACCCGGACACAGCACAGTACACAGGTTACACACCACCACCACCACCTCTAACACCCAGAAACAGCACAGTACACAGGTTACACACCACCACCACCACCTCTAACACCCAGAAATAGCACAGTACACAGGTTACACACCACCCCCTCCTCTAACACGCAGAAACAGCACAGTACACAGGTTACACACCACCACCACCACCTCTAACACCCGGACACAGCACAGTACACAGGTTACACACCACCACCACCTCTAACACCCAGACACAGCACAGTACACAGGTTACACACCACCACCACCTCTAACACCCGGACACAGCACAGTACACAGGTTACACACCACCACCACCTCTAACACCGGACACAGCACAGTACACAGGTTGCACCCCCCCACCACCTCTAACACGCAGACATGGCTCACTGCAGTGTTTTAGAATCTCAGGTTGAAGTGTTGAAGAAGGAGGTGCTACTTCTTCAGGAGGAAAATAGGAGGCTGAAGCTTCGCCTAGATGGGTGTGGGAGTGAGTGTGAGATGGTTGGTGCTAGTAAGGAGGAAATAGTTACCAACAGTGAGAGTTACAGCCGCTTTAAGTGGCAAGTGGTTCACAATTCAGGAAGAAGGAAGATAAAGAAGGTTAACAGAGAAGATGTGAAGGTAGGAAATCGATTCTCTGTTCTCCAGGACGAGTGTACTCCAGTGGGCAGTGAAGGTAAAGGTACTACTTCCCCTGCTAATAGAGGTAAGATAATTCTTGTGGTAGGTGACTCACAGGTAAGATATATGGACCGTGCTTTCTGTAATAGGAATAGGGAGGTGAGAGAGAGGGTGTGCTTCCCTGGAGCTGGTGTTGGTGACATAGTCAACAGGTTGAATAATATCATGTCAGGTAATGGGAACAAGCCCATTATCTGTCTCAGTGCTGGTGGAAATGATATTGGGAAGGGTAGGAGAGAAGGGCTGCTGGATAAGTACAGGTCAGCTATAGAGCTAATCAAGTCTAAGGGAGGGGTCCCAATTATATGTAGCATCTTGCCTAGAAGGAGAGTGGGAAATGAATAGTTGTCTAGGGCAATTGGTGTAAATTGCTGGCTAGACAGATACTGCAAGGAACTTGCAGTCCCATTCATTGACAACTGGGACAACTTTTATGGCAAACATGATATGTATGCAAGGGATGGGGTACATCTCTCTGGGACAGGAGTGGAAGCACTTGCCAACTCGATTGAGAGGGCCATTGCTGACATGCCTAGGATTTTAAACTGATAGAGGATAGAGGTATGGGTGTATGTGGGAAACAGTCAGTTTGCAACACTAAGGCTGAAAACAGTAAATTTATTAACGAAATTCATCATAAATTTACAAATAAAGACAATGGATCAGGTCAGCAAACAAAGGGAGACAGTAGAGGGAAACAAGAGACTAGCTCCCTTAAGGTTTACTATACTAATAGCAGGAGTGTAAGAAATAAGATAGATGAGCTAAGATTAATTGCAAGTGCAGGAAACATAGATATTATTGCTATAACTGAGACCTGGCTCAATCTGAAAGATAGAGAGTTGCCTTCTGAATGTCACATACAAGGCTATAAATTATTCCACACTGATAGGGCCAACAGGAAGGGTGGTGGAGTATCGATGTATGTCAGAGACAATTTAAACTGTTGTGTTAGACAAGATATAAAATTAGAAGCGTCAGCCACTGAATCTGTTTGGTTACAGCTTTTTGAGGGCCGTGTAAAACTGATTTTGGGTGTGATTTACAGGCCCCCAAATCTTGATAGGGAGTGCAGTAAACTTCTATGGGATGAAATTCGTAAGGCATCTGCATATGAAAATGTTGTGCTAATGGGAGATTTCAACTTTAGACAAGTTAACTGGAGCAATTTGACAGGAAATTTAGAGTCAAGTGACTTTCTTGATACGATTCAGGATTGTTTTTTGAAACAGTTGGTGACAGAACCAACTAGAGGAAATAACCTGCTAGACTTGGTTCTTGCCAGCAGGGAATCGCTAATTAATAATCTTGAGGTTAATGATGAGCTTGGGAAAGTGATCACAAATCACTCAGTTTTAATATATCATGGAATTACCCTAATAATGACAATCAAGTCTCTGTCCCTGACTTCCGCCTGGCTGATTTCATAGGACTGAAAAATTACCTGGGTGGGCTGAACTGGAATGACCTGACAGTGGGTCAGGTAGGTGGTGAGTGCCAATATGACGTTTTCCAGAGAATAGTTCTAGCTGCTCAGACAACTTATGTTCCTAATAGGAAATCAGATCAAACAAAAATGATCCTAAATGGATGAACAATAGATTAAAACTTCTCATTGGTCAAAGAGAGGCATATATAGGCGAATCAAAGAGGAGAGGGTAATTAAGTAATCAATATATCCAGTTAAAGAGAAATAAAAAGGGAATAAGAAAAGCAAAAAGAAACTATGAGGTTAAAGTTGCAAGAGAATCGAAAACTAACCCAAAGGTTTTTCAGGTATACAGAAGTAAGATTAGGGACAAGATAGGCCCACTCAAAAGTTACTCAGGTCAGCTCACCGTCAGTGATAAGGAAATGTGTAGAATTTTTAACACTTACTTCCTCTCAGTTTTTACACAGGAAGATACTAGCGATATTCCAGAAATAATAAATTATGTAGACCAGGACGATAGTAAACTATGCACGATCAGGGTCACAAGTGACATGGTCCTTAGACAAATAGATAAATTAAAACCTAACAAATCCCCAGGCCCTGATGAACTGTATGCAAGGGTTCTAAAGGAATGTAAAGAGGAGCTTAGCAAACCTATGGCTAATCTTTTTAACATAACACTGCAAACTTGCATGGTGCCAGATAAGTAAAAAATTGCAAATGTAATACCTATTTTCAAAGCAGGAGACAGGTCCTTAGCTTCGAACTATAGACCAAGACACAGCACAGTACACAGGTTACACACCACAACCACCTCTAACACCCACACAGAGCACAGTACACAGATTACACACCACCACCACCTCTAACACGCAGACACAGCACAGTACACAGGTTACACACCACCACCACCTCTAACACCCGGACACAGCACAGTACACAGGTTACACACCACCACCACCTCTAACACTGGACACAGCACAGTACACAGGTTACACACTACTACCACCTCTAACACCGGACACAGCACAGTACACAGGTTACACACCACCACCACCTCTAACACCCGGACACAGCACAGTACACAAGTTACACACCACCACCACCACCTCTAACACCGGACACAGCACAGTACACAGGTTACACACCACCACCACCTCTAACACCGGACACAGCACAGTACACAGGTTACACACCGCCACCACCTCTAACACCCGGACACAGCACAGTACACAGGTTACACACCACCACCACCTCTAACACCGGACACAGCACAGTACACAGGTTACACACCACCACCACCTCTAACACCCGGACACAGCACAGTACACAGGTTACATAAGAAGAACATAAGAACATAAGAAAGAAGGAACACTGCAGCAGGCCTACTGGCCCATGCGAGGCAGGTCCAAATCTCCCACCGGCTTAAGCCAATGCCCCGACCCATCCAGGTCAGGTTACATTCACTTAAGGAAGGAGCTCGGCATTTGACCTAGTAGCACAAACTAGTCAGGTCTAACTCACACCCACCCGCACCCACTCATATATTTATCTAGCCTATTTTTAAAACTACACAACGTTTTAGCCTCTATAACTGTACTCGGGAGTTTGTTCCACTCATCGACAACTCTATTACCAAACCAATGCTTTCCTATATCCTTCCTGAATCTGAATTTATCCAACATAAAGCCATTGCTGCGAGTCCTGTCAATACTAGATATTTTTAGCACGCTATTTACATCACCTTTATTTATTCCTGTTTTCCATTTATACACCTCAATCATATCCCCCTAATTCTACGCCTTTCTGAGAGTGCAGATTCAGGGCCCTCAGTCTATCCTCATAGGGAAGATTTATGATACATGGAATCAACTTAGTCATCCTCCTTTGTACGTTTTCCAGAGCATTTATATCCATTCTGTAATACGGTGACCAAAACTGTGCAGCATAATCTAGATGAGGCCTCACCAAGGATATATAGAGTTGAAGAACAACCTGAGGACTCCTATTATTTATGCTTCTTGATATGAAGCCAAGGATTCTGTTCGCTTTATTGCGAACACTTATGCACTGCTGTCTTGGTTTTAGATTACTGCTAACCAGAACTTCTAAATCCTTTTCGCAATCAGTAGTATTAAGATCTACATTATTTAGTTTATATGTGGCATGGTTATTGTCCTGTCCAATATTTAGAACTTTGCATTTATCTATATTAAACTGCATCTGCCACTTCTCCGACCACTGCATCAGTCTATTCAAATCTTCCTGGAGTGCTCTAATGTCCTCATTTGAATGAATTGGACGGCCTATTTTGGTGTCATCGGCAAACTTGCTTATGTCGCTATTTATTCCCTCATCTATGTCGTTTATGTAGATTGTGAACAACAAGGGGCCCAATACTGACCCCTGTGGAACACCGCTTGTGACACTTCCCACTCTGATTTCTCCCCATTTATGCAAACTCTCTGCTGCCTATTTGTCAACCATGCCTCTATCCAGAAAAAATTCTCCTCCTATTCCGTGTGCCTTAATTTTCCTCAATAGTCTCTGATGTGGACTCTATCAAAAGCCTTACTGAAGTCCATATACACAATATCATATTCATTACCATGATCTACCTCCTCAAACACTTTAGTGAAAAAAGTTATTAAATTTGTAAGGCAGGAACGCCCTTTTGTAAAACCGTGCTGAGATTCGTTGATTAATTTATGCTTTTCAAGATGGCTGCGGATTGCCTCGGCAATTATTGATTCCATAAATTTTCCCACTATTGAGGTTAAGGCTATTGGTCTATAGTTCGAAGCTAAGGACCTGTCACCTGCTTTGAAAATAGGTATTACATTTGCCATTTTCCCTTATTTGGCACCATGCCAGTTTGCAGTGATATGTTGAAAGATTAGCCAACGGGTTGCTAAGCTCCTCTTTACATTCCTTTAGAACCCTTGCATACAGTTCATCAGGGCCTGGGGATTTGTTAGGGTTTCAATTTATCTATTTGTCTAAGGACCAAGTCACTTGTGACCCTAATCGTGCATAGTTTACTATCATCCTGTTCTACATAATTAATTATTTCTGGAATATCGCTAGTATCTTCCTGTGTAAAAACTGAGAGGAGTAAGTGTTAAAATTCTACACATTTCCTTATCACTGTCGGTGAGCTGACCTGAGTGACTTTTGAGTGGGCCTATCTTGTCCCTAATCTTACTTTGTATACCTGAAAAATCCTTTTGGGTTAGTCTTCGATTCTCTCGCAACTTTAACCTCATAGTCTCTTTTGCTTTTCTTATTCCTTTTTTATTTCTCTCTTTAACTGAATATATTGATTACCTAATTGCCCCTCTCTCTTTTGATTCGCCTATATATGCCTCTCTTTTGACCAATGAGATGTTTTAATCTATTGTTCATCCATTTAGGATCTTTTTTGTTTGATCTGATTTCCCTATTAAACATAAGCTGTCTGAGCAGCTAGAACTATTCTCTGGAAAACGTCATATTGGCAATCACCACCTACCTGACCCACTGTCAGGTCATTCCATTCAGCCTACCCATGTAATTTTTCAGTCCTATGAAATCAGCCAGGCGGAAGTCAGGGACAGAGACTTGATTTCCATTAGTAGGGTAATTCCATGATATATTAAAACTGAGTGATTTGTGATCATTTTCCAAACTCATCATTAACCTCAAGATTATTAACTAGCGTTTCCCTGTGGCAAGAACCAAGTCTAGAGTTATTTCCTCTAGTTGGTTCTGTCACAACTGTTTCAAAAACAATCCTGAATCGTATCAAGAAAGTCACTTGACTCTAAATTTCCTGTCAAATTGCTCCAGTCAATTTTTCTAAAGTTGAAATCTCCCATTAGCACAACATTTTCATGTGTAGATGCCTTACGAATTTCATCCCATGAAGTTTACTGCACTCCCTATCAAGATTTGGGGGCCTGTAAATCACACCCAAAATAAGTTTACAGGCCCTCAAGCTGTAACCAAAAGAGATTCAGGGGCTGACGCTTCTAATTTTATATATTGTCTAACACAACACTTTAAATTGTCTCTGACATACATCGATACTCCACCACCCTTCCTGTTGACCCTATCAGTGTGGAATAATTTATAGCCTTGTATGTGACATTCAGAAGGCAACTCTCTATCTTTCAGATTGAGCCAGGTCTTGTTATAGCAAAAATTCTATGTTTCCTGCACTTGCAATTAATCTTAGCTCATCTATCTTATTTTTACACTCCTGCTATTAGTATATAAACCTTAAAGACTAGTCTCTTGTTTCCCCTGCTGTCTCCCTTTGTTTGCTGTCCTGATCCATTTCCCTTATTTGTAACTTTATGATGAATGTCTTTTATACACTTACTGTTTTCAGCCCTAGTGTTGCAAACTGACTGTTCCCACACACACCCATACCTCTATCATCTATCAGTTTAAAATACTAGGCATGTCAGAAAGCCCTCTCCAATCCCAGTTGGCAATGCTTCCACCCCTGTCCCAGAGAGATGTACCCCATCCCTTGCATACATATCATGTTTGCCATAAACGTTGTCCCAGTTGTCAATGAATGGGATTGCAAGTTCCTTGCAGTATCTGTCTAGCCAGCAATTTGCACCAATTGCCCTAGACAACTATTCATTTCCCCCTCCCCTTCTAGGCAAGATGCTACATATGATTGGGACCCCTCCCCTTTGGGCTTAATTAGCTCTATAGCTGACCTGTACTTATCTAGCAGCTCTTCTCTCCTACCCTTCCCAATATCATTTCCACCAGCACTGAGACAGATAATGGGCTTGTTCCCATTACCTGACATGATTTATCTAACCTGTTGACTATGTCTCCAACACCAGCTCCAGGAAGCACACCCTCTCTCTCACCCTCTTATTCCTATTACAGAAAGCACGGTCCATATATCTTACCTGCAGTCACCTACCACAAGAAATTTGCTTACCTCTATTAGCAGGGGAGTAACCTTACCTTCACTGGCCTCTAGATACACTCATAATGGAACAGAAGCGATTTCCTACCTTCAAATCTTCTCTTAACTTTCCTTATTTTGATGTTCCTGCCATTACTGGGAACCACTTGCCACTTGAGCAGGTGCTGGACTGCACCTCACTCCTAGTAGCCCTTTCCTCCTTCCCCCTTTACCCTCCTCGCAGGTAGTGGCAGACTGCACCTCACTACTGGTATCCCTTTTCCCTCCACCACTCCAGCCACTTCACCTCACTTCCAACGCCATAGAGGTGAACCTTCAGCCTCTAAATTCCTCCTGGAGAAGCAGGAGCTCCTCCTCAACACCCCACCTCACGCTTTAAAACACTGCAGCAGCTAGCCATAATCTCTAACACCCAGACACAGCACAGTACACAGGTTACACACCACCACCACCTCTAACACCCAGACACAGCACAGTACACAGGTTACACACCACCACCACCTCTAACACCCAGACACAGCACAGTACACAGGTTACACACCACCACCACCTCTAACACCCGGACCCCCAGCACAGTACACAGGTTACACACCACCACCACCTCTAACACCCAGACACAGCACAGTACACAGGTTACACACCACCACCACCTCTAACACCCAGACACAGCACAGTACACAGGTTACACACCACCACCACCTCTAACACGCAGACAAGCACAGTACACAGGTTACACACCACCACCACCTCTAACACCCACACAGGCACAGTACACAGGTTACACACCACCACCACCTCTAACACCCAGACACAGCACAGTACACAGGTTACACACCACCACCACCTCTAACACCCAGACACAGCACAGTACACAGGTTAACACACACCTCTAACACGCAGACACAGCACAGTACACAGGTTACACCACCCACCTCTAACACCCGACACAGCACAGTACCGGGTTACACACCACTACCACCTCTAACACCGGACACAGCACAGTACACAGGTTACACACAACCACCACCTCTAACACCCAGACACAGCACAGTACACAGGTTACACACCACCACAGGCGCAGGTGCTCATCGCTCATACTACCTCCAAACAAGAGAAACAACACGTGGGCGTGTTGGCAGAAACCTCTGGCAGGGGTATTTTAGGGAAGATCTCTTCCTGACGAGGCTAGGGCAGGAACTCCTTACAAGGGTGTGGGGATAATTTGACTAACCCAGGTGAGGGCTCAGTCTACGCCAGTGGGCCAGGGTCATCATGCCAGTGGATTAGTGGCTTGGAGAAAGGACCCAAAAGATTGAGCTCGATCAAATTAAAATA
>WNWK01047114.1:0-14060 GCA_009830355.1 Cherax destructor | reverse complement strand
TATTTAAGGGGGGAGGTTCGCCCCCCCCAAAAAAATGGGTGAGGGGGGCCACCTGCCCAGCGCAGGGTTTTTCCCCGGCATGGAGGGGGGTTTGAAACCATTAAACGACCCCCCAAACACGATCACCCTCCCGCCACTCTTCATGGCCCTTTTTGCCTCTTAATCATGAGAATCATGCTGATCCCAGCCCTACGTCCCCTTGCGGGGCCCCCCACACCCACCCCCCACCCTGACCTCCGTGGTTCATTCACTCGCTTCTCACTCACTCACTGTTCTGACTCGCACATTGTTTCATTTGGCACACTTTTCGCTCTCTTACTGCCTCGTTTAATCAGGCTAGCTTGGTCTTGTTGAATATAACACCGGCCACCAGCCGGTTCCTCCGTCATGCTCACCAGTGTCGTAATCCCGGGTTCTCTTGTTCACTGCCTTTAAACAGTCTTGATCAATCACGCTGCTCGGGCTTGTTCATTTGGTTCGTTTAGTCTCTTGTTTCCTCTCACTTCTCCTAACATGTTCCCCCCAAATCCCACCTGCAGGTTGTCTCACTAAATACAGCTACGGGTCGACTAACTCTAGCTACAGGATCTCCACCAACATACTAGCTGCAGGATTGTTCACTAACATACTATCTGCAGGATTGTCTCACTAAACATAATTTGGATTGTCTCATAACATACTACTGCAGGATTGTCTCACAACATACTAGCTCAGGATTGTCTCACTAACATACTAGCTGCAGGATCGTCTCACATAATACTAGCTACAGGATCGTCTCACTAACATACTAGCTCAGGATCGTCTCACTAACATACCCCCAACCACAAGGATCGTCTCACAACATACTAGCACAGGACGTCTCACTAACATACTAGCTGCGGATCGTTTACTAACATACTAGCTGCAGGATTGTCTCACTAACATACTGCCAATTTCTCACTCTTAGCTGCAGGATTGTCTCAGTAACATACTGCTGCAGTTTTTCTAATTTTTCATCTGCCCCGGCTTACCTTGCCAAGGCTGACGGTCAGAAAGATCAACATCGTGGCAAGACTCAGCTGCTGTACTGAGGTTGTTGTGGAACACGAAGGGGGGTGGGGTGTTTTTCCCGAGATTTTTTTCAAAATGAGAAGGTTTTTATCAGTTGGCCAAAATTTAGAGTTTACCTGTAAACAGATCGGGGTTTTTAAAAATTTGTTTTTGGGGCCCCAAGTGTCTAGTTTATTAACCCTTATATCCAGGGGGGGAAAAGGGTAGGGGGCCATTGGGTAAAAAAAAAGGGGCCGGGGAACCCCCCCAAAAAAGGGGTTAACAGAGTCCATCGGGGTGTATATCACAATTTTCTTAACTGTTGAGAAACAAGGAATAAAAGTTGTTCCAGTTGGGGGTTTTGGGGGCAAGCCCCTCATATGAGTCACTGTTGAGGTGGGGGGGGGGCCAGCAGGGCAGTCACTGCTGAGATGGGGGGGGGGGCCCCGACAGTAACGCGTCACTGCTGAGATGGGTGGGGGCCCAACAGTAACGTCAGTCATTTGGGGAAGGGGGGGGGGCCCCAACAGTAACGTCAGTCCGCTGAGAGGGGGGGGGGACCTAACAAACCCCGGGCCACTGCGGGGGGGTGGGGGACCAAAGAACGTTTTTGGGGGAGGGGGCCCAAAAGTGTCGTCACTGCTGAGAGTGTGGGGGGGGGCCTGTAACGCAGTCATTTTGAGAGGGTGGGGCCCCAAGGAAGCCGTCCCACCCCGCTGAGAGTGGTGGGGGGCCCAACAGTAACGTCAGTCCGGGGAAGGGGGGGGGACCAAAAGGGGTCGTAAATGCTGGGGGGGGGGGACCCAACAGAACCCCTTTCACGCTGAGAGTGGGGGGGGACTAAAGAACGTCAGTCACTGCTGAGAGGTGTGGGGGCCCCAACGGGCCAAATACCGGAGAGGGGGGGGGGACCAAAAAAAAACGTCAGGTCACTTTTGAGGGGGGGAGGACCTCCGAAAAACCCCTTGGCTGATTGAAGATCCCAATGAAAAATGACCACGCAAGATTATCGCCCTGGAGGGACCCCTGCTAATGACTCCTTCCCCCCTGATTGAAATTTTTGGGTTTAAAGAGAAAAAAAATTAATTTTTTGGTTTTAAAAAAATTGGGGTCCCCAAAAGTCCGGGAAATTTTTCAAGCCCAGGTCCTGGTCATTGTCAAGCCCGGGTTTGGGGGATCTTTCAAGTCCAGGTCCTGATCATTGTCAACCCCAGGCCCTTTTGACTTTCCCCCGCCAGGCCCCGAAGTCAAGCCCGGCTGAAGTAAACCCCAGGTGGGGGATCATTGCCAAGCCCAGGTCCTGGATTTGGGGGTTTTATGCAGCCATGGTTTTGCCCCCTTTTTTTTAATTTCTTAGTCTTATTCTTTTCTAGGGTGATATTTTTTTGACTTGCCCGATAAAAAACATTGTGAAAAATTTTTTTTCCCCGGAAAAAGGTTTCCCCGGGGTTTTACCCCCAAAAAAAAAAAAATGAGGAGGAGGGCTTGAGGAACAGTCGCTCAGCCGGGGGTCTTGTCCATCAGTCTTGTCGATTGATGTGTTCAGTCTTGACTGAACCCCCCAAAGGGGGACTGATTTAAAACCCCCCCCCCATTTTTCTTTTTTTTATTGAAAGAAGCCACGTTGGGAAAAAGTTTCAGAATAACCCCCCAAAAGTTCCTCTCTTTTATAAATTTTAAAAAAGGGCACCCCTGGCTGGAACACCTTTTTGGGTTTTTTAAACCCAAAAAATTTCACCTCATCCCCTTTCCCCGAAAGATAAATTGTAAATGTTTGATAAAATTTTTTGGTTTATGTATCTCATGCCTCATTTCTAAGGGTTTTTAAATTTCATGTTTTTTTACAGATGGTTTACAGAAAGGTAGAAAAAACAATACAAAGCCAGTAGTTGAATGGTTACTGATGGGGGGCCCCCGTGTTAGTGAACTTCCGGGGGTGGGGGGGAGTTTTTGGGGTTTTTTTGAGGACTTCCTTGTCGTCAGGTTTTATATTGGCCCCACGGGGGCCCCCAAAATGACTTCAAGGAGCCGAAATTTACTTAGGGAGGAAAACATCCGAAAGATCACCGGGGAATCAAAACCCAAAAATGACATCAATGTTGAAGAGGTTCCCCTTTTTATGAGGTGGGAAAAAATGAGGGCAGCCACGAGACACAGCCAGCGGGGGACCACCACCCCAGCCCGGGCCCAAAATCGGGGGGGGTGGGGGCAGGTTGTTTGGGACGGGGGGGGGGGTGCCAACAAGGGGGAACCGCCCGGCGTGGCGCCCCCTTTTGGGGGCCTGGGTCACCCCCCGTGCGTGGCGATTGCCGCCACGCAAGCCTCCCCAACAGCGCCCCCCCAGTCACCTGAGAAAAAAACCCCCCTTTCCCTTTTTTTACTTTGCAACACTGTAGCTCCTGATATATATATATAAAAAATATATATATATATATATATATATATATATATATATTTTTATATATATATATATATATATTTTTTTTTTTTTTTTTTTCAAAAGTGGGCCCCTCCCCCCCGAGGCAGGGTACCCAAAAAAAATCCCCAAAAAAAAAATACTTTCATCATCATTCAACATTTTTTTAAACTATAAAAACACTGTCAAAAGGATTCAAGAATAATTAATTCGATCTGGGGAACCCCCCAAAAGGGCCCCCCCCCAGGGTTTTTTCCCTGTTCTGTGCCCCTTGATTAGTTTTTTATTTTCAGAGGAGTTTTAGATACGACAGCTAAAACCCTCCCAGCTGCCCATCTCGCCCTCCTTTAAAGTGCGGCATTGTCTTCCCAAGGGGCCAAGTCCAACTAAATCAATTAACTGGTTTCCCCCAATCCTTCCCAAAAAGTTACCCTGCTTCCCCCCCAACGAACGTCATGTCCCAAAAACCATTGTCTCCATTCACTCCTATCTAACACGCTCACAGCTTGCGGGAAGTCCAAGCCCTCGCCCACAAAACCTCCTTTCCCTTCCCCAACCTTTTCGACACCCCACCCCCTTCCTTCCCCCTACAGATTTATCCCTTTCCCCAATCATTCTACTTTGACCCTTTTTCCCCTTTGCCAAACCACCTCAACAACCCCTCTTCACCCTCTGAAAAACTTTAGTAACTCCACCCTTCCCTTTTCCACTTCCCCGTTTTCTGCATAATATTTACCCACACATTGCCCTTGACAGGACTCCCCCCTCTCAGCCTCCTCCCCGCTTTGAACCCCATTTTCACACCCATATATATATATATATATATATATATATATATATATAAAAAAAAAAAAAAAAAAAAAAACCACTGAAGCTCTAGATAAAACACAAGCATTGTATATTTCGACTTCACAACAAATTTCCCCAAAGGCTAATCTCAATTTTTCCAAGAAATGTGCATTTTTTGATTTTACAAAATTTATTTTGTGTTTGTTTTATTATTTTTTGGTATTGATAATTATGTGTATGAGACTAATAATGTTTTTTTTTGGGTCGGGGCAGGGTACACCCAGGGGTGGTCCAGTGCCTGGGCGCCGGGGCCCCCCGGGCCCCTTTCAGCAGCGGATTCCGGGGCCCCTCCCTCCGCTGTGGCCGGACTTTCAGGCTGCCATGAAGAGTCCCCTGGGGGGTGAGTCAACCGTCCAAGTTGGGGAGTGGGGTCCCCCCTTTAGTGGTAGGTCCCTCCTTGAGTGGAGGCCCTTTTTGAGTGGAGGTCCCCCTTTTGAGGGAGGTCCCCCCTTTTAAAACTTTGGGTTACATAGGTCCCCTCTGGGGAAAAATTTTTCCTTGCAAATGACTTTTTCAATTTTTTTCCTTTTAGGCGTTATTATGCATTTTCCCTAAATTTGTGTAAAGTCTACTCTCACATCCCATCAAGGGTTTTTTTCTTCTCTCGTCATCGACCCTTTTTTTTATCCTCTGTTCTTTTTGTTTTCCGTTTTTTTTTTGTATATATATATATATATATATATATATATATATATATATATATATATATATATATATATATATATATAATCTGTATAACTTTGGGGCCCATTATTTCAATTGGGTAGAATCCCCCGTCCACCTCTCGGCAGTTTCCCGTTTATACTTCCCGGTTGTCTTGCCTCCATTTTTTCCCAGTGAATCACGATCGGAAATCATTCGTCTTTGTGTTTTCCCTTTTTTTTTGTAGTATGTTTGCATCTTCCCCCTGTGCCACTTTCCATATTCATTTCCACCTGGTAGTCAAAACTTTGAACTGTGTGATTCAACCGTAATAATCTGTTTCTTCAGAATTTGAACATCCAAGAAAAAAACGCTGATCTTTATCGTTAATTTAACTTCCCTCTCTTATGTTTGGGCAAAATTTCTCATCACTAAACCAAGAGGTCAGTCCTCCAATGATTTCATGCAGTTCCCAGGTCTCCAAGTCCTGGGGATTTTCCCATAACCCCTAGTTTTGCCATGGCCCCCCTTTTCTCCCAGCCCCCCCATCTTGTTTAAAGCCCTTTTATTCTCCCCTCAGGAAAATCATAGGGGGTGGGTCTTAATCACATTATCTCACTACTACTACTTTGAATCATCTAGTTATGACATTGACTACTATATGAACACTTGACCTCGCTTGTGTCTCCCAGCTGTTGGAAGTTGGGCAATCCCCTTGCTTCGTTATTCAAGGGACTCTTTATTCACCGGAGTACGTACGTACTTCCCCCTTATTCTGCCCGCCCGCTTTTGCCCCACTTTTTTGGGGTATAGTATCAGATGCCTTCTTGCAGTCTAGGAAAAGAATCCCCCCATTCCCCTCCTGTCTCACTTGTGTTATTTTGTCGGAATTTCAACAGGTGGTTAAAAAGATTTTCCATATATATATATATATATATATATATATATATATATATATATATATATATATATATATTGAACAAGGACAGTGAGATGGACTGTTTGGGGGGGTTTAAGGAGGGACTATGGTGGGGGGGCAGTGGTTACCTTTTGGGGGGTGGCAGGTGGAAGGGGAAAAGTGTGGGGTGTTTGAGGAGTGTTACTTGGTGTGTGGAGGCTGAGACGTTATATTGTCACTTGTTATACAATACTGGATGCGTCAACAGTATTCTGCTGCCTTACTCTGTCATGATACACAGTGGGACACAACAACAGCTGGCTGGTTTACTGTCATATTCCATCACACAGAAGGAGTTTCTTACATCGTGATGAAATCTGCCGGCATGAACCCGGGAGACTTGAGAGCTGGAAGTAGAGTAAGGAGGGAAGGAGCCAGAGAGATGAGTGTGGGAGGAACAGAGAGAGAGGAAGATGAGTGGTGGAGAGAAGGACGATAAGTGGAGGGTAGAGGGAAGGAGGAATATGAGTGGGGATTAAAAGAAGTGGTGAAAAAACTTTCGTGCTGCCTATGTATATATATTTTTCACTCTGTATACGCAACCCACACTCACTCCTTCACTACTGACTTCCTCCCTGGCTACTTACTCTACCTCACTCCCTAACCTACAAGTCACTGGCTCCCTTACTATTAATTCTCCCTTCCTCACTCTCTCACTAGTAACTCTCCCTCACAAGTGACTATTCCTCACTACTGACTCCCCCCCCTCCCCAGAATTTATCTCACACTGAACCATGACACTTTCTCTCTCTCTCAACGTGGTGTATCTTCCCTATCCCTCCTTCAGCCTCCCTCACCCTACGTGTCCAGGGTAAACTAGTGTCAGGGGATGGAGTTGAATCTAGGCAGGAAGGTGAGAGTAACAGGGAAGGAACGGGAAGGCAAGAGGATCAGGGAGAGAAGTATGAGAGGATCAAAGGAGAGAGAGAAAGAGGTGAGAGTATCAGGGAAGAGGGAAGTGAGGGGATCAAGGGAGAGGATTAGGAGAGGGGGGAAGGGAGTGTTGTGTGGAGAGGGAGCATAAGTGTCACCAAACACAAGATGCTATCACATCAACTTACCCCTGGAGCTTTCAAGACAGACTTGAATTCATATTACACACACATACATACACACACACATATATACACACACACACATACACTTACACACACAGGGTATAAACTCCCCGTGGTGTACACACACACACAGGGTATAAACTCCCGTGGTGTACACACACACACACAGGGTATAAACTCCCCGTGGTGTACACACACAGGGTATAAACTCCCCGTGGTGTACACACACAGGGTATAAACTCCCCGTGGTGTACACACATATAGGGTATAAACTCCCCGTGGTGTACATACACAGGGTATAAACTCCCCGTGGTGTACACACACACAGGGTATAAACCCCGTGGTGTACACACAGGGTATAAACTCCCCGTGGTGTACACACAAACACAGGATATAAACTCCCCGTGGTGTACACACACAGGGTATAAACTCCCGTGGTGTACACACACAGGGTATAAACTCCCGTGGTGTACACACACACAGGGTATAACCCCGTGGTGTACACACAGGGTATAAACTCCCCGTGTACACACAGGGTATAAACTTCGTGGTGTACACACACAGGGTATAAACTCCCGTGGTGTACACACACACTGTATAAACTCCCCGTGGTGTACACACACAGGTATAAACTCCCCGTGGTGTACACACAGGGTATAAACTCCCCGTGGTGTACACACAGGATATAAACTCCCCGTGGTGTACACACACAGGGTATAAACTCCCCGTGGTGTACACACAGGTGATAAACTCCCGTGGTGTACACACACACACACAGGGTATAAACTCCCGTGGTGTACACACGGTATAAACTCCCGTGGTGTACACACAGGGTATAAACTCCCCGTGGTGTACACACAGGGTATAAACTCCCCGTGGTGTACACACAGGGTATAAACTCCCCGTGGTGTACACACAGGGTATAAACTCCCCGTGGTGTACACACAGGGTATAAACTCCCCGTGGTGTACACACAGGGTATAAACTCCCCTTGGTGTACACACACAGGGTATAAACTCCCCGTGGTGTACACACACAGGGTATAAACTCCCCGTGGTGTACACACACACAGCTGCAGCTTCATGCCACAATGTCTTCACTAATACCATCCCAATGTAACTTTTTTTTATTCCCTTGAAATAAATTAACTTGTTTGTGTGTGTTTGTAGTTTATTTGCCGCTTTTTTACGCACCCGAGGGAAGACTACCAGACGTTGTTGTTGTTGTTGTTGAGGAGGATAGCGATGGTCTGGGTACGTAGGGATTACCTTCATATATACGCATATAAAAATTGTGTTTCCTATCATTCAAACGCAGTAAGTGTGTGCAAGATTAAAAGAGGTTTACGGAAAATTCTGACAGCTGGTATTTCTTTTGGTTTGGACAGAAACATCGTGTTGTAAATTTAAATGAAACCCAGGTTATAACTTCTGCCGGGGTTATGTCAGCATTGTTATGCTGATTGTTTGTTTGTAAACGAGGCTATGTTGTTATATGTAATACTGTGGTCGTCTAGATATACTCGTCTAGATATACTGATGTGCATCCCACATGCAGACAAGAAAACATCAGTGGAAATAAGACTGTATATTATGACACACAACTGGAGTCCCACCAGCAGCATGGGGACTCAGTTGGGACTCGCAACATAGTCTGATTTTCAGTACTATTTTCTTGTCCACTTTTGGGATACCATTCATTGTCAATATGTCTTGTTACATTTTTATTATCAACTTGGTATAGTATCTATATACGTACATGTACAGTGGTCCTTATTTTACACTTGTGTGTCCAGTACCTTTGATATACCTTTGAAGAGTTTCGAGAGTATCTACTCTCTGAGCCCGGCCATGGGCCAGGCTCGTCTGGTGCTTGCCTGGTCAACCAGGCTGTTGCTGCTGGAGGCCCGCTGCCCACATATCCATCACAGCCTGGTTGATCTGGCACCTGGTGAAGATATTTGTCCAGTTTCCTCTTGAAGGCTTCTACACTGGTTCCAGCCGTGTTTCGGATATCTTCTGGTAAGATGTTGAATAGTCTGGGACCCCGGATGTTAATACAGTGCTCCGCATGTCCCCACCGCACCCCTGCTCCTCACTGGATTTATTTTACACTTTCTCCCATATCTCACCCAGTATGTTGTTATGGAGTGTGCAGATTTTGGGACCAGGCCCTCAAGTATTTTCCATGTATATATTATCATGTATCTCTCTCTCCTCCGCTCCAATGAGTACATGTTCAAGACTTGAAGGCGTTCCCAATAATTTAGATGTTTCAATGGCTCAATGTGAGCCAAACGATCTCTGGATTTGTTCCAGCTCTGCTATTTCTCCTGCCCTGAACGGGGCCGTCAGCACTGAGCAGTATTCTAATGAGGGAGCACTAGGATTTGAATAGTGTCACCATCGGCATTATTTCCTTGTTTTGAAAGTTCTCAATACCCACCCTGTCATCTTCCTGGCTGTTGTGATCTTTGTCTTGTTATGGTCTTTAAACGACAGATCAGCAGACATAATTATTCCCAAGTCCTTTACGTGTTCCTTTCGTTCTATGTGGTGACCTCTTGCGTTTTGTATATAGTGTTCCTTTTGAGTTCTTCATTTTTCCATACCTAAGCAGCTGAAACTTATCACCATTGAACGTCATGTTGTTCTCCACTGCCCATTGGAAGACCCTGCTTATGTCCTCCTGTAATTTTTCAGTGTCCTCTACCGTAGTGACTTTCATGCTTATTTTAGTGTCATCTGCAAATGATGATACAAAAGTGTGCTGGGTGTTTTTATCTATGTCTGCTATGAGGATTAGAAACAGCAGAGGTGCAGGACAGTGCCTTGGGGCACTGAGCTTTTGACCTCGCTGATGCTGGATCTTGCCCTGTTCACTACTACTTTTTGTGTTCTTTGTGTTAGGAACCCAAAAATCCATCTGCCTACCTTCCCGTAATGCCTATGGCCCTCATTTTGTGCGCTATCACTCCATGATCGATTTGTCAAACGCCTTTGCAAAATCTTGTAAATCACATCTGCGTTTTGGTCGTCCTCCAATGCCTCTGTAATTCTGTCATAATGGTTCAGCAGCTGTGACAGGCATGATCGACCCGCTCTAAAGCCATGCTGGTTCGGGTATGTTGGTTGTGCTGGTCCATGAACTTTGTAATCTGCCGTCTCATCACTCTTTCAAAGATTTTTATGATGTGAGAAGTGAGGGCTACTGGTCTGTAATTTTTAGCTAGTGTCTCTACTACCTCCCTTATGCAAAGGAGCTATGTCTGCACCTTTAAGGCCTCTGGAATTTCACCTAGATCTAAGCTCTTTCTCCACAGAATACTAAGGGCTCTTGCTAATGGTACTTTGCACTGCTTTATAAATAAAGCATTCCATGAATCTGGTCCAGGTGCTGAGTGAGTGGGCATGTTGGCATTTCTTTTCGAAATCTATGGGATTTGTACTAATGTCGGTTAGGTGGTCTGGCAGCCTTCTGCTGGAGTGAAAATATTTCTGCATTTTCTACCTTGCTGTCATTTAGTGGGTTGCTGAACACTGACTCATACTGTTCTTTTAGAATTTCACTCATTTCCTGTTCATCGTCCGTATACGAATCTCCTCTCAATAATGGTCCAATTCTACAGGTAGTTCTTAGCTTGGATTTTGCATAGGAGTAGAAATATTTTGGGTTTCTTGCAATATCCTGTATGGCTCTTTGTTCCCTTTGTACTTCTTCTGTCAGGTATGACATCTTAAGTTTTTGCTCTAATTCCGTGATCTCTCGGTTAAGGCTATCTCTCTTCTGTTCCAACATAACTGTGTTTTTCAGCAATAATATTAGCAATATTATTAGCAATAATATTAGCAATAATAATAATAATAATAATAATAGCAGCAGCAGCAGTAGTAGTAACAGTAGTGGTAATAGTAGTAGTAATAGTAACAGTAGTCTTAATAGTAGTAGTAGTAGTAATAGTAACAGTAGTAGTAATAATATAGTAGTAGTAATAGTAACAGTAATAGTAGTAGTAATGATAGTAACAGTGGTAGCAACAGCAGTATGGATGGTTTCAAAGGATACCCAGGCTGTGTTATGAGGTATCCATGCAAATATCTGTGAGCTGAGAGCTGTAACTGCTCTTATTCTGAGTTAGTGTCTGAGATGCAGATTAAAACAGACTCCAAGGATTAACATTTACGGGTGTTTGATTTCTTAATATCTAAGTTCCAAGAACATTTACATCTTTAGACGGTGCTCATTCAGACGCAGCGTTCCAAAGTTCCTGGACGCGTCTAAAGGAAAATATGTACGCTTTCTGCACTTCTTACTTCCTTTATAAACCTCTGTCTATGTATTGCGTTGATTCAGCTACTGGTGAGCGAAACGTAGAGGCAATAAAATGTCTCATGTGTGACATGAGTCCATTTATCTAACATATTGTTAATATTCTTACCAGAAGTGTTCCAGAGAATGTTTTTACCATTTTTGCTGGAAATAAATTATAAAATACAGAACAGATCTGTCTGTGATGATAAAGCCACTGCGTGGGCGAAACGTTGTCAATAAAGGATCACATTATACTGCTTATGTGTTTATTTTTTCCACCATTTTTGTTAGTGGGATTGAGAAGGACCTGCTAGTATGGGCTAGAGGCCTGTTGCAGTGTTCCTTCATTATGTTCTAATGCGCTGTCACTGCTTGCCTTATTTACTAGTACTGTCACGCTGCTGCCTTATTTACTAGTACTGTCACTGTTGCTGCCTTATTTACTAGTACTGTCACTGCTGCTGCCTTATTTACTAGTACTGTCACTGCTCGCCTTATTTACTAGTACGTCACTGCTGCTGCCTTATTTACTAGTACTGTCACTGTTGCTGCCTTTAACCAGTTTTGTTTTTATCGCACCTTTGCACTCGTACTGGTTTTTGCCTCTACAAAACTAGTAAATCATGCGAAATATTGTGACATGTTCAGTTGCTGACCCATATACTGTCTCATTTTAGCCCAGAGACAAGATTTCACTTTCTCGTTCTCTAAAAAGCAAATTCCCTCAACCCAACCAGTCTGGATCCATCCCTTTGGAATTTCTCAATTTCACTTTTTTATTTTAGTGGTTAAGGGTTTAACACTGGAGCTGCACTAAGAATGGGTCACACACATATAGGTGTTTTGAACGTGTTTTTGACCAGGTTTGAGAATGCCGCTTATGCTTGTGAGCTTAGCCTGCATTGTGATGCCATTCTCTAAAGTTATGCACTTCAGGAGACAGGTTTGCTTATTTTATCCCAGGTGTGTGTGTGTGTGTGTGTGGTTTGCGTTTGCGGGTGCGTGTTGGCGTGTGCGCGGGCGTGTGGGAGGGCGCGGACCACATGCCAGCCACCCAGCAGTAGTCCCTGGACTGGTCGGGCAGACGCACATAAAGCCAGGCGGACCATTCAGGACAGAATCAGCCTGCAATCGTAAACGTCCGTCACAGACTGGGATCGTCACGTCCTAACTCTCCCCCCTCCCCGTCCTTACCTACCTTGGGAACTAGCCAAGACTATTCCACCTCCTGTCCCTATTTCCCTTGGGGACTTTTCATAACTACCTGCCTCCCGTTCACTCCCTTGGGAATGCCCACTATCCCAGCCATCCCCACCCTTTTTGGGAACTATTAAAAGGAAAATAGCCAAACACTTCCATGAAAATTGTCCGAAAGTGGACAGTACTACATTCTTCAGTTTTTCCCAGTCACTGTCCGTACGCCAGAACCGACTAAGAATTAGCAAAGCTAGAAACTCTGCACCTCCCCCCTCAGTATTGCTCACCTCTTGAGGTAGTGAATATACACTGCAGAACAAACGACAACCAAAGGATCCAAGTTTAATTTTGGGTATGAGAATACATAAAAGGTTTTCTCTTTACATTTGTTGCTCCTGTTTACCCAGGAATGAATATATACCTTGTTACTCGACTGTTGTGGGTGATATTATTCCATAAACAGTATGGGTTTTGAAATTAGATAAGTTAGGTTAACAGTTCTTAGTCTGATTTCAAACTGGACCCACAAACCATACCTACCACAACGCGACCCAGTTCATCTTAGATTAATTAATTGGACCAGGACAGGATTTAGGCTTAACCATTTAAAACATGAAAAAGTCATTTAGAATAAGTTAAAAACCTTTTATACAACTAACTCTTCAGTCTATAAACCTTTCCTAACTGAGCTAACCTGTTGAAACCATACATCTCAGATTATAATCCAGATTTACCTTCTAAATTACCACCAAACTTACTTAAAAAAAAACAAACCCATTAAATCTAGAAACCACCGGCAGAACCTAATTTAACTACATTGTAGCTACACCAAACTTATTTTTATTAAAAGAATTAAACCTACTAGACCTTCCAACATTACCAGAACTTCCTGGATTAAGGCAACCCAGGCCCAGGTAGCCGGGTCAGGGCACCCCAGGCGATTAGTACCCTGGGTCTCATGTACCCGGGGACAAAAGGCGGTTTAAGGCGCTACTGCACAACGTATTCTGCCTTTTCCGGCGGCACAGGTTGACCCTCCCCATCCACAGTACCTTTAGCGAGTCCCCGCGAGTGCTCACCTAGTTGTGTTGCAGGGGGCAATTTATAGCTCCGGCCCCGCCCTCCAACCTTAACGGCAGGTTTTTACTTTGGCCTCCAGGACGTGATCATATCTATCCTTGATCTTGTATGTTTCACTTTGTAGACTAAAACTATGGTTTATTTGCATGTGTGTTCCCTGGCTCCTCCTTCCTTCATGCCAAACACTGCCCAACCCTTTACTAATCCTAGGAATATTTTCTGTCATGTCAGTAGGTATATGGGGAGGGTATGGGTATGTTTGTGGGGGGGGAAAGTGTGGGGTGTGTGTGTGCATTCACCAATTTATACTGCCGATTTGTGTTTGTGGGACTGATGCTCAGCTCTTGGTCCCTCCTCCTAGACTACTTGGATCAGCATCCGACTTCTGCGCTCTTTGGGGCCCTTTTATCATACTCTTCAAACTGTGTATTGAGTTTGCCTATTAATGCCTCATTCAAATCTTTTTTTCAGTGACCCCGAGACTGACAAATACTTTCACAACCTTTGACCATTCCGTTCT
>WNWK01047113.1:0-14061 GCA_009830355.1 Cherax destructor | reverse complement strand
CAAAATACTGAGGGAATCGACAAGGTGGATAGTGACAGAATGTTCAAGAGAGGAACACAGAAAACAAGGGCACAACTGGAAGCTGAAGACTCAGATGAGTCAAAGGGATGTTAGGAATCATTTCTTCAGCATAGAGTAGTCAGGAAGTGGAACAGTCTAGAGAAAGATATAGTGGAGGCAGGAACCATACATAGTTTTAAGCAAGGTATGATAAAGCTCATGGAGCAGGAGAGCAGAGACCCAGTAGCAGACAGCGAAGAGGCGGGGCCAGGAGCTGAGTATCGACCCTGCAACAACAATTAGGTGAGTACAATTAGGTGAGTACACACACTCACATACAATACTGGATATGTAATGAATTAAAGAAGATAATCAGGAGAGAGGGGAACACCTACAAGGAAGTGATTTCCTAAGCAGTATTTATCACGGGAACAAATATGACAAATGTCGTCATTAACTCACTGATGTATGGTAAAGTGACACAGTGAGACGTGGATGGTAAACTTACATGTTGTTGAACTGAGAGAAGGTATTTGATAGTGTATCTCACAAGAGACTAAGACAATAACATGAGGTGCGTGCAGGAATAACAGTAATATACTCGTCTGGATCAAAGAATGCTTTGGTGGATGGACCAGTATTGTTTTTGAAACTTGTAATTGGCATTCTGGATGGGATTTTGGCAGATATATATCTGCTGATGCTGCAAAACTAATGAGAAATATAAAAATAATTGAAGACAATAAATGGTTTTAAAAAGATCTGGACAAATTGTAAGATTGGGCAGCTAAGTGGAAGCTTGAATTTAACTCTAGCAAATGCACTGTTGTGAAGAATGGCAGCAAGAAGACAAGAGTACAGGGTTGTTGGATAGAGGCCTGAGGGTGAGCATAGTGCCAAGCATATCGATGGAGGCGAACTTCAAATGAATATCGTTTATAGCTAATGATCGTCTGGAAAATGTAAGAGTATACTTCGGGAATATCGATAAATTCATTCAAGACCCTCTTTGCAACATATATCAAGCCCATCTTGGAGTACGCAGCACCAGTATGGAACCCACACCTGATAAAGCATAATAAGAAACTGGAGAAAGTGCACTGGGTGCGATGAGACTAGTCCCAGAGTTAAGGGCTATGATGACACTACAGGAAAGCTGAACAAGGGGAGACGTGATAGCAACATGCTAAATACTTGAATGAATTTATAAGATAGACAGGGTGGTCAGGAAGTGGAATGATCTTAACGAAAATGTGGTGGATGCGCAGTTTTAAGAGCATGCACGACAAGACCCACAAGGCTTGGGTGAGAGCCTCTGGCAAATGGCAAGTTGAGAGGCAGAGTCAAATATATAAATGTGCAGTGCACACTGTCACAGGTGAATAGCAAAGACGTCATTCAGAAAACTGTTGTCCATAGAGTGATGGCGGCGGCAGCAGCAGCAGCAGCGGAGCAGCAGCAGCAGCAGCAGCACCACATCTCTGATATTATTTAAGAAGCAATCAATGAATTTAACTTTTCAGCTTCCGAAATTCATTTGATAAAATGAGATAATCGTGCCAATGTTGCTAAAACAATTGAAGGGATACGATACAAGAGTTTGCCATGTTTCGTACACTGCAGCTGGTAGACCATGATTATATTCTGAACTAAAGAGTAATGAAAGGCATCATTACGAGCCACTTCAGTCTCCTGTAGCCTGTAGTTAACTAGAGGCTCTTCAAGAACAAAATGAACTACCAAAGCCCAAACTTATTCAGAATATTCCTACTCCCTGGAATAGCACTTAATGTTGAATAACAAATGCGAATAAAAAAATAAGTAATATATTGTTTAGATTACACACATCTACCATCATTTAATTGAAGTAAATAGAAGCATATTACCATGTTCTATTTTTTTTGAAAATATTTCACAAAACAACTATACGTCTTAGTGAAATTGTCTTGACTCAGAAATCCTGCCTCAAGTTCTAAGTGATCCAAGATTTTCACGCTTGTGTAACGTAATATCAACTCAAAGTTAACTAGGTTCGGCAGTTACAACACTAACTACAACACGATACTCAACACAGCTCTTGATCTCCAACAAAAGAATAACTTCTTTAATTTCAATGCAGTGGATGAGTCAAGCAAAATTGACAATAATGAGAACAAAATGAAACTCAATTGAGAAAGTGTGAATGAAACTCAGGTGAGAAAGTGTAAATGAAACTCAGGTGAGAAAGTGTAAATGAAACTCAGGTGAGAAAGTGTAAATGAAACTCAGGTGAGAAAGTGTAAATGAAACTCAGGTGAGAAAGCAACAGCTAAAGAACTCAGAGAATGAAGCTGTTTTGTTAGCAGCATAAAGC
This sequence comes from Cherax destructor, assembly GCA_009830355.1. Lineage (NCBI taxonomy): Eukaryota > Metazoa > Arthropoda > Malacostraca > Decapoda > Parastacidae > Cherax > Cherax destructor. The sequence continues at coordinate 11,708 of WNWK01047113.1, read as the reverse complement.
TTCATCGAGTGTAATGAAGAAAGTCAGTTGACGAGTATGACACATGTACAACAGTACATGTACATGTATGACACATGTACAGCAGTTAGGCATCTTTATTGCTGAAATGTATCTCCTACACATAAAGTTTTTTCTTAAATAAAGTAATTTAAACATACTCTTCTTAACCCCAAACAAATTAAGCTAATTAATTATTTCTCGTCTTTTTCAGGCTTTAGCGCTCAGCACGCAGTAAACACTAACAAGGCAACAAATGGGAATCAGCAGTTTGGAGGAACCCAGCAGAACGGAAGCAACGGTAGGTGGCCTGGTAGTTAGAGCTCTCGCTTCACACACGGAGGGCCGGGTTCGATTCCGGCGGGTGGAAACATTTCGACGTGTTTCCTTACACCTGTTGTCATGTTCACCTAGCAGCAAATAGGTACCTGGGTTGTTAGTCGACTGGTGTGGGTCGCATCCTGGGGACAAGATTAAGGACCACAATGGAAATAAGACAGACAGTCCTCGATGACGCACTGACTTTCTTGGGTTATCCTGGGTGGCTAACCCTCCGGGGTTAAAAATCTTATCTTATCTTATCATTCCGCTAATCGCTCTTCTTCCCTTTCGCTCCCATTTACCAAACTTCTGCTGAACACTCTAACACTACATTCTCAAACTTACCCCATACATCTTCGACCCCATTGCCTATACTCTCACTAGCCCATCTGTCCTATAATAGTTATTTATATCTTACCTAACTGCCTCTTCCCTTGATCTATAAACCTTCAACTCTCTCTTGCTGCTTTCATTTTCCTTGTATTCTATTTACCTTTTACTTTCATTGTAGCTACAACTAAAAAGTGATCTGATATACCTGTAGCCTCTATTAACATGTACATCATGAAGTCTACCCAACAGTCTTTTATCTATCAATACGTAGTCCAACAAACTACTGTCATTATGCTCTGTAACATATTTTGCTTACTTATTTATCCATATTTTTCTTAAAATTTGTATTACTTATAACCAAACCCCTTTCTATACAAAATTCAATCAATGGCCAACATTATCATTTACACCTGGCACCCCAAACTTACCTACCACACCCTCTCTAAACGTTTCTCTTACTTTAGCATTTAGGTCTCCTACCACAATTACACTCACTTGCTTCAAAGGTTCCTACACACTTGCTTAACATCTCCCATAATCTCTCTTTCACGTCTACACTCGTCTCTTCTCCAGGTGCATACACACTTATTATGAATCACTTTCCGCATCAGAGGTTGGTAGATGAGGAGGTTGGTGGATGAGTTTGGTAAGGAATGTTAAAGAAGAAAATTAAAAGTGAATATAGGAAAGAGTAAGATGATAAGGATAAAAAAATTATGTAACGGAAGATTGGACATCAGACAGGAGGGAGAGAGTATGGAGGAGATGAATGTGTTCAGATATTTAGGAGTGGACATGTCAGCAGATGGTCTATGAAAGATGTTGTGAATCATAGAATTGACGAGGGAAAAAAGGTGAGTGGTGCACTTAGGCGTCTGTGGAGACAAAGAACTTTGTCCATGGAACCAAAGAGGGGAATATATTAGAGTATAGGTATACCAACGCTCTTATATGGGTGTGAAGCATGAGTGGTGAATGTTGCAACGAGGAGAAGGCTGGAGGCAGAGGAAATGTCGTGTCTGAGCGCAATGTGTGGTGTGAATATAATGCAGAGAATTCGTAGTTTTCAAATTAGGAGGTGTGGGATTACCGAAACTATTATCCAGAGTGCTGAGAAAGGGTTGTTGATGTGGGTTGGACATGTAGAGAGGATGGAACAAAACAGAATGACTTCGAGAGTGTATATATCTGTAGTGGAGGGAAGGCGGGGTAGGGGTCGGCCTAGAAAAGTTTGGAGGGAGGGAGTAAAGGAGGTTTTGTGTCGAGGGCTTCAACTTCCAGCAAGCATGTGTGAGCGTATTGGATAGGGCGAATGGGGACAAATGGTTTTAGGACTTGATATGCTGTTGGAGTGTGAGCAAGATAACATATGAAGGGATTCATGGAAACTGGCAGGCCGGAGTTGAGTCCTGGAGATGGGAAGTACAGTGTCTGCACTCTGAAGGAGTGGTGTTAATGTTGCAGTTTTATAACTGTATTGTAAGCGCACCTCTGGCAAGACAGTGATGGAGTGAATGATGATTTTTTTCGAGTCTGCCTTGGTGGGAAACGGCTGATGTGTTAAAAATAATAAACATGCAAGATTTCAAGTACGTCTTGCTACTTCTACTAACACTATACATGCATGTAGAAAAATATATATACACACCCTTTGGATTTACTTCTATTTTCTTACTAGTTCTTCTTGTTTATTTCCTCTTATCTCCATGGGGAAGTGGAACAGAATTCTTCCTCCGTAAGCCATGCGTGTCATATGAGGCGACTAAAATGTCTGGAGCAAGGTGCTAGTAACTCCTTCTCCTGTATACATTACTAAAGTCAAAAGAGATGATACCATGGAGATGCACATAGGTGTGTAATTGGTGTGTTAGGTCCCTGCCTGGAGGTGTAGTTCTTGTCGTACTATATACAACGTTTTTTCCCTTACATTCCAGTTCTAATCTTAGGTGCTATAACTGTTTTCAATATTGATATGCTTAACTGATATGACTGAATATTTAGTGAAGTTGATCAAATGAGATGGAATATGTATATACTGAAGCGAGTGTGTTTATAGATGAGAATAAGTGTATATAAATGTGAATAAGTGTATGTATGTGGGTGAGTGTGCATGAAATATTTTAAAGAAAATATTAAAGAAAAAATAAGGGGTGTCCTATAAAGAATTTAATGGATATAAAAGGTAGTGGTGGTGATATTGTTAGTGTTGGTAGAGGTGAGGTGTTGTGGTAGTGATAGTGATGGTGGCTGAGTAGTTGTGGTGGTGTTAGTGATGATGGTAGTTGTGGTAGTGAGGGTGGTAGTGGTGGTGGTAGCGAGGGGTTTAGTGGTGGTAGTGGAAGTGATGGTGGTAATGCTGGTGGTAGTGGTGGTTGTAGTAATGGTGGTAGTGCTGTGATGGTGATATTTTTAGTATTGGTAGTGGCGGTGGTATTGTGGTAGTGATAGTGATGGTTTTTGGGTAGTGGTGGTGGTAGTGGTAATGGTTGAGGTGGTAGTGGTAGTGGTAGTGAGGGTGGTGAGGTAATAGCAACTCGAGGAGTTCTACCCGGTGTGGTGGGGTAATGTGACGTCACGGGTGACCTACGTAATAGACATGTTTGTGCAGGTAAGTCCAGGTGACGTGACGTCACGGGTGACCTACGTAATAGACATGTTTGTGCAGGTAAGTCCAGGTGATGTGACGTCACGGGTGACCTACGTAATAGACATGTTTGTGCAGGTAAGTCCAGGTGATGTGACGTCACGGGTGACCCAAATTCAAATTCAAATTCTTTATTTCTGGTAATATACAAGGTGGGGTGTACTTATAATTATACATTTTATGAAGTAGATATTACAAGATGGCCAATAATATGCCTATGTATGCCTAGGCTTTTAAGGCAGTTTTATGATAGGTCTTACTCAATAGCGACACAATGATTGTACAGGTTTTAAGGTTAGGTAATTGTAGTGATTAACTAGGTTTACAAAATTGAGGTACTGAAATTTAAACATTTAAGAATTTAACAATTAGTTTAAGAATTTAGCAATTAGTTTATATATTAATGATAAAGGTGATGTATTGGCATAATACAGTTTCTATATTGGAGTGTCTTAGGCAAACTTATGACTAGCTTAAGAATTATGAAGCAACAGTTGTATTAGAATTTTGGTTAGTCCTGTGCAAATTAAGGGGAATCACAGATATCAATAAGTGTATTTTGCTGTGGATATGTGCAAGATAAAGTAGTTTTCATGTGGTTAGCTATCGGTTGGGTGCGTAAGTGAGATAAGATGTTTTTTAACGGTGCTTTTGAAAATGGAGGTTGTGTCTGCAGTTCTAGAGTTTTCAGGCAGGGAGTTCCAGATTTTAGTCCCTTTTATGCGAATTGAATTTTTGTATAGATTTAGTCGGACACGGGGAATGTCAAAGAGATGTTTATGTCTGGTATTATGGTTATGGGTCATGTCACAACTGTCAAGAAAGTGTTTTAGCTCAGAGTTAAAGTTGGAATTAATGGTTCTATAAATGTAGAGAGCAGAGTAGTAAGTATGAATGTTCTGAACAGTGAGAAGGTTTAGGTCTTTGAAGAGTGGGGGGTGCTGCCTAGCGTTGGATTGCGTGATAATTCTTACTGCGGCTTTTTGTTGGGTTATTATTGGCTTTAGGTGGGTAATTGCTGTTGATCCCCATGCACAAATGGCATATGTGAGGTAGGGATAGATGAGTGAGTAGTATAGTGTGAGTAGGGCTGATTGTGGTACATAATACCGTATCTTAGAGAGGATCCCCACAGTTTTGGACACTTTCTTTGTTATGTGTTGGATATGGGTGCTGAATTTCAGGCTGCTATCAAGGTGAAGGCCCAGGAACTTGCCCTCATTATGTTTAGCAATAGGTGTAGTGTTGATCTTAATGTTTAATTGTGGATCATCTGCTCTGTTGCCAAACATAATATAGAAGGTCTTATCAGTGTTGAGTGTAAGTTTATTGGCTGTCATCCATGTTGATATTTTTATTAATTCGTCGTTAACAATATTATTAAGCGTGGCAAGGTTTGTGTGGGAGATGACATAAGTTGTGTCGTCAGCAAAGAGTATTGGTTTCATGTGTTGTGATACATTAGGAAGATCATTGATGTATAAGAGGAAGAGCAGGGGACCAAGGACACTTCCCTGCGGTACTCCGGTGTCTAGTGGTAGTGTCGTGGAGGATGTGTCTTTAATAGTGACATACTGGTACCTATTAGTGAGGTAGGATTTGAAGTATGCTAGTGCATGACCTCTTATTCCATAGTGGTCAAGTTTGTGGAGTAGGATGCCGTGGTTTACTGCGTCGAAAGCTTTCCTTAGGTCAATAAAAAGTCCTAATGGATATTCCTTATTTTCGAGTGCTGTGTAAAGCAGGTCTATCATTTTTACTATTGCATCGTTAGTGCTTTTATTTTTCCTGAAGCCAAATTGGCAGGGGTTGAGTATGCTTTGTGTCGTTATAAACGAGTATAATCTCTTGTGCACAAGTTTCTCGAAGATTTTGGATAGCAACGGTGGAAATAAATGGTATAAAATACCGACACAATGGAAAAATAAACACATAAGCAGTATGCAACTTGCTTTCTAAAATCTTCGAAAAATTAATTCATAGACAAATCTATTCCTACCTCGTCTCACACAATGTACTCAACCCCTGTCAATTTGGATTCAGGACAAACAAGAGCACAAACGATGCTATTATGCACATGTTGGAGTTAATATATACAGCACTTGAGAAAAAAGAAGTCCCACTGGGAATCTTCATTGATCTACGCAAAGCTTTTCATACAGTCGACCATGATTTACTGCTCACAAAATTAGCACACTATGGTATAAGGGGGCACCCACTCAACTACCTAAAGTCATACCTCACCAACAGAAGCCAATACGTGTACACAAATGGAGCGAACTCTTCCACACAACAAATTATAGTCGGAGTCCCTCAAGGAAGTGTCCTGGGGCCACTCCTATTCCTCATTTACATAAATGACCTACCGAATGCATCACAACTACTCAAACCCATTTTATTTGCAGATGACAAAACATATGTCTTCTCTCACCCAAATCCAGTTATACTGGCCAATACTGTTAATGCCGAATTACAGAAAATATCAACATGGATGATGACTAACAAGCTTACTCTCAATACTGACAAGACCTACTTCATACAGTTTGGAAGCAAAGCCACAAATGTTCCACTTAACATAACACTCAATGGTACACCCATCACAAGACTCACAAAGGGAAAATTCCTAGGAATCCACCTTGACAGTAGCCTTAAATTCCAAACACATATACAACAAATTTCCAAGAAAATCTCGAAGACAGTAGGCATATTATCAAAGATACGCTATTATGTACCTCAATCAGCTCTCCTTGCACTATATCATTCACTTATCTACCCGTATCTCACCTATGGAATCTGTGCATGGGGATCAACAACGTTAAATCACCTTAGACCACTCATAACACAACAGAAGGCCACAGTCAGAATGATAACAAATTCCCACTCTAGACAGCATACTCCACCAATATTCAAAAGTCTCAAACTACTCACCGTAAAGAACATTCATACTTACTCTTGTGCCTACTACATATATAAAACTTTACACTCTAATATAAACCCTCTGCTCAAAATTCTCCTCACCAACTTTAATATGACCCATGACCACAACACAAGACACAGATCACTTTTTGATATACCCCGTGTTCATATCAACCTATGTAAAAATTCTATGCACATAAAGGGCCCCAGAATCTGGAATTCATTACCAGTAAATATTAAGATAATCTTGTCTGAAAATCAATTTAAGACTCAACTCAAAACCACCTACTCACCCAAAACTAAATGATCATACTATAAACTACTTTGAAAAATGCTCATTATTACTTTCCTATACGATAATCTCAATTTTTAATAATATGTTACTATTATGTTACCCCCTACTCATATTATAAGTTAATGTCAAAAATGCTCAATGTTATTTTCCTTAAGATAATCTCAATTCCATATTATCATTCAAGAATCTTAACACCTGTAACAATCTAATATCATTATATAATAATTTAAACAGTAAAATTTCATCATATTGTAATTTTGAAAATAATATTTAACTAGAATATACTCAATAAATTTCTCTAATATTAAGTACATAGTCTTTAAGGACTAGAATAAACTGCCCCTAATGCCATGGCATGTCAGTGGCTCTCCTTGCACTCAATTTACATTGTAACTACCGATACCTATGTAATCTGCAATCTTCAATGAAATATAATTTGTTGTTTGTAATGTGATCCTTTATTGACAACGTTTCGCCCACGCAGTGGGCTTTATCGAGTCAGACAGATCTACCTGGAAAATGAGTAACATGAATATATATAGGGTACAGTCAGGTGGAGAATGCTGGGTCAGGTGGAGAAAGCTGCATGTGACAGTCTTAAAAGTAGTGTGATAGTTAAAAACATAGTGTGACTTAAAGGACCTGCAGTGTTCCATTCTTGAGTTCTAGGTGAGATAGCGTTGAAGAAGTTTCTTGGCAATAGGTTCAGCTATGTTGTAGAAGCCGTTGTTCTGGTTGAAGTTGTTGGATACACAGATAAGTGATGATTCCAGGATTCTTCGGTATTGCGTGTTGTCTTATCTGGCGATGATATAAGCCTATAGTTGTTTACGTCTGTGGGGTCACCACCTTTGTGTATTTTTTTTTTTTTTTTTTTTTTTATTTAGAAAACACAGGAATACATTTTAGTAGTCAGTAAATGACTATCAACTGGTACAGTATGTACATAAATAAAGGACAACATATCACTATGCTTCCAAAAAAAACTTAAAGACTAAAACAAAATTATCCAAACAAGTTATAATACAAACACATAAGGCCACTTAAATAGTCTCCTTGTTAATAAAATAGAACCGTCTTTATACATTAACATGAATGAACTGCTAATACATGAAAATTTCAAAAACTTGTACAGTGGCAAAACAAAATTGAAAAAAAAACCATGTCCTCAGACTCTTCCATTATTCCACAAAACATATCAACTATAATTAAACAAAAAAAATGGAGCATACCATACACACACATAACCCCAACTGAACATACAGACACATTAATAATATACACTTATTACAAAACCAGCTCAACCTCTCAAACCCCCAAAATCTACCAATGAAACCTGAAAACTTTTCTTGATCACAGAATCTCATACAAAAGACCCCCCTTCCCTTTTATCCCTTCATTTTATCCTATCGAAACCCCTATATACATTTCTCTCATCTGTAAAGACAAAAAAAAAAAACTACTGATCACACGAAAATCATGTAACCCTTAATAAAACATGACAACCAAAAAAAACAGTCCAGTAAAACTCATGCATGCATATATAAAAAATTCCGTGTGTACACATGAAAAAGAACCTAATAACCAACAGCAAAAGTTTACAGTTTTGTAGCCAAAACATACATACAAATCAAAATAATACAAGAATCCATCATCAAGCCTACACACCAGGCAGTGAAATTCTCCAATTAATTTAAAAATTAAACATTACACCACACCTTATAACTTTTATAATGAGTTATTTAGCTAGGTATAAAACCTTGCCATCATATACTACACATTTCTCCTCTACTGAAGCAACCAACTATGTATTCAACACAATACTGTATTCTACTTTTGTCCCATAAAAACAAAAATATTATACCACATGTTGCAACACCACAAAAACAAAAGTATTATACCACATGTTGCAACACACCACAAAAACAAAAGTATTATACCACATGTTGCAACACAACACAAAAACAAAAGTATTATACCACATGTTGCAACACACCACAAAAACAAGTATTATACCACATGTTGCAACACAACACAAAAACAAAAGTATTATACCACATGTTGCAACACACCACAAAAAAAACACAAAACCCCAATGACTTGTATTTATTGAAAATAAGCCTCACCCTGTTATGAAACCAAAAATAAACCTTATTCTCTCATAAAACTCTAAAAAAAAAACACAGTTACTGTAACCTCCATACACATCAAAACTTTTACACCCATGAAGTATGTCCTCTATACTTCAAAAAATCATACAAACTCACAGATAATATGATACCCAAGGAAAGCCACCTCTAACTTCCTCCCCTTTTTTTTCTACTTCTTACATAATTTTCTACTTCATAACCCCCCTCTTATACATACCTCCATTCACAACCCCATAAGTCAAAATTTTGTCAAAACCGTAACCTCATGGCTACCTTGTCACACCGTCCCCCCCCCCCATCTACACAAGCATACCACTTTAACTTACCTCTCATACTCCTCACAAAAATAGAACAGCCACTTTTCAACTATTAACTTGTATCATTCTCAACAACTGTCCTACAGTAAAATCCCTATAAACCACAGGAAAAAACCTACCCCATGACTCCCCATACAAAATTCTATTTCTACATTTTGTCCTGTACATGGACGCTGCTATGGCCTTTAACCGCACACTCCCAGTTTGCTCCCTCATCACCCACGAAACATACACAAAATCAACAGCCATATACATAAGCGCTCTACGCACATCCTGCCCCACACCACCTATATCTAAGCTCAAAAATCTCAACGCATGAATCCCCCCTCCCCCTCCAAATCTTATTAAACGCCCCAACCATTGTCTAACAACATCCAATTGCTCACAAAAATATACCTCATGATAAATAGAATCAACCTCGCCACATTTACCACACCTTGCATCTCCAACCAAACCCATCCTATACAGCACCTCCCGTGAGGCCAGTACCCCATGTAAAAACCGAAACATAACTTCTCTCGCTCTCACACTGATCCTCATACCCCTCAACCCACTCCATATACTTTTCCAATTATATAACAGAAAAACAGCCAGCCCTTCCATTACCTCCTCTCCTCTCCCCACCCTTCCTAACACACGAGCTTTTACACGTCCTGGATTCCTTACACTCATAGGACCCCGCAACATATCAGCACACCTAACCAAATCCTTCCCCCTCCACCATTTCCTGAAATCCCTCATGACCTCTCCCACCCTCCGTCCTTTGCCACCCCCCTTAGTCATATAACAAAATTGTACATATAAACACCTAGCCCGTTCCTCCAAATCTATTAACCCCAAACCCCCTAAACCCACCCTCTTCATGACAACCTCCCTACACAACCAATGCTTCCCATATCCCCATATATATCTCAACACTTTTCCAACCAATTTCACCATATCTCCCTTTAATATAGGAAATAACCTTGCCACGTGCCAAACTTTACTATAAACTAAAGTATTAACCACTATCACCCTCTGTAACAACGTAACATCCCCCGGTCTCCATCCCAACATTTTCTTTAATGCCTTACCTAAAACTAAATCGACATTAACTTTTCTAGCTTCCCCATAATCAGCCATTACCACTATACCACAAACTTTCATTCTATCTACTATTGGCCATCCATACCTTAACCCCAAGCCACTCCCCACCCATGTACCTACTTCCATTAGATTGGACTTAGCAATGTTAATCCTCATACCAGATGCTTTCCCAAACAAACTAATAATCAATCCAACAGCACGTAAACCCTCTTCAGAATTCACTAACACAGTGGTGTCGTCCACATATCCAACAATTCCTGTATCCCATTCAACTTCCCCTCCCCCTCCCCCGCCCCCTACTCCTACCTTAACTAGTCTATACAAAGGATCCTGCATACATGCAAATAGGATTTGAGACAAGGGACATCCCTGCCTCAAACCTCTCCCCATCCTCACTTCCGCACCTACCAACCCATTAACTTGCACCCTCACTTTTGCATCTTTATACAGGGCTTCCGCCCATCCCACTATTTCCTCCCCAAACCCCTGCTTCCTCATGATCCTCCATAACATATCCCTTTCAACACAATCATACGCAGTCTTCCAATCCACAGCCAAAACACCACCTCCAACACTATTGTCCACAAAATTCCTGATCCAAACATGCCCTTTATTCATACATCTCCCCGGTATCCCTCTTTGCCCCTCTTCAACTACCCTCCCAATTACTTTCTTAATCCTATTACACAACACTTTCGCAAAAATCTTATAATCCCCACACATCATCGATAAACCCGATAATCACCTATCTGTTCCCCTACCCCTCCTTTTTAACTAAAACAATCACCCCAGTGCACTGCGACACGCCCATAGTACCCATCTCTTTCATTCGATTCATCAATCTCACTAAACAATCCTTTATGACCTCCCACTGCAACACATAAAATTCATTCGAAATTCCATCAATTCCAGGTGACTTTCTCTTACTCATACTCTGTATCGCCATCCACACCTCCTCCTCACTTATGTCCCCACTCATATCTTCCCTATCATTCTCCCCCCAACCTTTCCATGACCCCTCCTCAATTATTCTCCTCTCTCTTTCCCCTCCCTCTCTTGCTGTTAAATATCCTCTAAACCAACTCTCTAAATACAAACTCATCGCTTCTGTGCTCCTCATGATCTGACCTCTTTCATACCCATCTCTGTCCTCTCCAACCACCAACCTCGACATCATCATCCCCTCCCTCCTTTTCCTAAATGACCTCAACACATAAGCCGAAGGCTTATCACCCCATAAAACCTCATCCACACCACCACGCACACGAATCGCATCAAATCGTTCATTCTGTATTTCTCGCAATCTCTCCTTAATCACAGGCACCTCACTCATGTACCTATCCAACCGCCTCTCATAGCATAAGAACATAAGAACATAAGAAAGGAGGAACACTGCAGCAGGCCTGTTGGCCCATTCTAGGCAGGTCCTTCACATTCCATCCCACCAACAGAATATTTGTTCAACCTAATTTTCAATGCTACCCAAAAAATAAGCTTTGATAATTTTATTTACTCATGTGCAATTCCCACTCAAATCCAACCCCTTTCACTCATGAATTTATCCAACCTAAATTTAAAACTACCCAAGGTCCTTGCTTCAATAACCCTACTAGGCAGACTGTTCCATTCATCAACTACCCTATTTCCAA
>WNWK01047112.1:0-14061 GCA_009830355.1 Cherax destructor | reverse complement strand
CCCCCCCATTCCTTTTTTTTTTTTTTATGGTCCATCTAATTGTAATTGCCCTCATTTCAGTGTATGTTGACTAGTAATTGCATGTTTGGTGTTTAGGTGTGAATGAATGTGATTATTCCTTACACAGAATGGAGAAGAATTTGATGTTTATGGAGAGTCTGATACTGAAGAAGGATGAAGAAAGTGAAAATTTAATTTATTATAAATATGGAACAGAGGTCAAAGGGCTGTATTTTCACAGAAAACCCCACACACAGGAGAGAAGCTCGGGACGATGTCACTGACTTTGTAAATGGTCCAAGTTGGACCGAAACATTTCCTGAACTTCTCTCCTATGTTTGGGTTATTTGTGTATTGTTCCAGTCACTGTATTGTGCCTTTTGTTCATTTTTTTTCAGTCTTGGTTAGATACTTTCTTTAGCAAAAGTGAGGTCAAAATGATACTACTTGTTTATTACCTGTTTCTCATATTTCTCCCCTAGTTAGTTCTCATTTTGCATCAGTCATAATTTAAGTATTGCTAAAAAATTTTCAATCCCTCTTTGTTTGTGTTTTTTACAGGTTCAAAATCTCATATAAGAAAAACCTCAAAGAAGATAATGCCTTCTAGAAACTATAGCAAAACTTCGAATAAAAAGGTAGTTATATTTTTATTCAGAAAGAGTATTTTAACTATTGTTCTCTTGTTGAGGATGTAGTGTAGCTACATGCAGACTCTGTTTGAAGGGTTACCTTGATAAAATATGATATCATTTGTTGGGATTTTCAACCCAGAGTGTTAGCCAACCAGGATAACCCAAGAAAGTCAGTCCATCATCAAGGACTGTCTTATTTCCATTGTGGTCTTTCAGTCTTGTCCCCAGGATGCCACTCACACCAGTCCACTAACACAAATACCTACTTACTGCTAGGTAAACAGCGACAGCAGATGAAGGAAAGACCAGCATTTCCACCTGTGTTGGGATCAAGCCACGGACACTCAGTGTGTGAGTCCAGAGTGTTGTCACAAGTCATGGGATTCATGGTAAAAGACTCATGATCTGAGGAATTGGAGCAGCCTCCACTTGGATCAAATCTAATTACCTCCCATTTCCCAGGTGTTATATTAGGTTTAGCTTCCTCATTAATGTAATAATCTGTTGATTTAGGAGAATTTTGTATAGGTAAAGAATTCCACAGCTTTTCTTTGGAATGGATAAAAAAAAAGATTTTGTAGAACAGTAGAACAGTACACACTGGTCTCAGACCAGGCCACAGGGGCAGGACCCTGAAACCCTCTAGGTATCTTCAGGTATGAAAAGCATATGTGAGCCTAAGAATTATTATATACTGTATAGCCATCCATGTATTCTAACAAACAAGTACTGTACAGGTACCCTCCACATTCGCAAGGGTTAGGGATCAAGAACCTTGTGAATGTTGAAAATTTGCGAATGTTTGGTGCACAAATATATTGTAGAAATATAATAATATCATTTACTTACCTTAACAATAATGCTTCCTTAACCTATTGAACCATGAACAATCATAAAACACATGAAAACATCGTAAAATATTGTATATACATGTTATGGTTTAATAACAAATAATGAACAAACAAAACACTCACCACTCATAAGGTTAGGCAGACAACTCTGATGACTTATGATGATGATGACAATGATGATAGTGATGATAGTTAGCCATGCAGTTACTGATGAATGGAGGTGATTATATGGAGTGTAACTGCATGGCATGATGAAGTCTAGTGTGTAGATTCAACTTTACTGCCAGCGTCATGCCGATAATGGCGGCTGGGCATTCCAAATGTTCAAAGCTCCGAAAGTGGAACTCTCGAATGTGGAGGGCCCACCTGTATTTATTTTTATTTGTTTTATTTTTGTCCCATTGACCATTTCCCAGCAGAGCCAGAGAATGATGTGAACTATTTTGCTCATTCAATAGCTGTGGTCCAGAACTACACAGATATTGAAACTGAAATGACCCTCTGTATAGTATATTAAGGAAATTGACCCTATATAGTTGAAAACAAAACTCTAACAAAAACTGAACTCTTAAATTTATAATCTAATTTGTCTTTGTCTTTGTCTAATTAGTTGTCTTATATTAAGTCAAGATTAAAAATAGATGTATGGAATGGCTGAGCCGTGAAATCATAATTTAGAATTCAGTAGTCCGCCTCAATGACCACTAACTTATTAAAATACAGTGGACCCCCGGTGTTCGTGATGCTCCAAACTCGAACAATTATGTAAGTGTATTTTTGTAAGTGCTTTTGTAAGTGTATTTTTGGGGGTCTAAAAGGACTAGTCTAATTTACATTATTCCTTATGGGAATAAATTTGTTTGGTAATGGCACTTGAACAGCATTCTGGAACGAAAAAAGCACGAACACCGGGGGTCCACTGTAATTTGCTGTATTATATATGATTTTTCCCATGTGGTTTTTAACCCTTTGAGGGTCAAAACCCCTGCTCACAAACTTGCTCCCAGGGTCAAAGAATTTTAAAAAAAAAATTATTTTTTCTTATGAAATGATAATCTTTCTCCGAAGGTAATGAAACCAAAATCACCAAATTTGATGGAAAATTTAGGGAATTATGCTCTCGTGAAGTTAGCAGCCTCTGCAATATTTAACCCTTTGACTGTTTCGGTCGTATATATACGTCTTACGAGCCACTGTTTCGGACGTATCTATCGCCTAATTCTAGCGCCTCAAATCAAACAGGAGAAAGCTGGTAGGCCTACATGTGAGAGAATGGGTCTGTGTGGTCAGTGTGCGCAGTATAAAAAAAATCGGGCAGCTAGTGGTGCATTGTGGGAACGCCATTTCAGTAGTCCTTGTTCAGCATGCCTAGTGGTAAGAATTATCTGACTCCCCGGAGCATCTGGGACTGTTTTCTTCCTCAGTGATAGCTCTAACACAGATGCAAGTGTCTCTGAAGATGAATTTCATGGTTTTGAGGAGTTTGTGACCGAAAGCAATGCCCAGGATACCAGAAGGAAGGAAGGAAAAAAGAAAGAAAGTAAGGAAGTAAGAGATGAGAGGAAGGAAGGAAGGAAAGAAGAGATGAAAGGAAGTAAAGAAGGAAGGAGGAAAGGAAGGAAGGAAAGAAAGAAAGGAAGTAGAGATGAGAGGAAGGAAAGAACAAAAGAAGAAAGAAAGAAAGGAAATGAGAGGAAGTCCACACACTTCAAGCTGTAAGGGAAGTTGATGGAAAGTGTCCAGTCATTATATGTGTATATATATTATAGAACAATAGCAATAGGTTGGTAGGTAAGTAAGTGGTAGGCAAGTAAGTAGGAAGGCAAGTAGGTAAGTAGGTGGCAAGTGGGTAGGTAAGTAGGTGGTAAGAGGTAAGCAAGTAGGTAAGCAAGTAGGTAAGCAAGTAGGTAAGCAAGTAGGTAAGCAAGTAGGTACGTAAGTAGGTATGTAAGTAGGTACGTAAGTAGGTACATAAGTAGGTACGTAATTAGGTAAGTAAGTAGGTAGAAAGGACTGTGGGGAAGAAGAGCTTGGGACCCCATGGGTGTTGACAGGTGAGTGGTGGTATAATATGTCATTTTGACAGCAGCTGCACCCTGACTCAGCATATTTACAAGTCCACACACTCACAACAACCAGCTTCCAGAAGCCTAATATAAGTTCTATGAAGTGTCCAGTGACTATATATGTGTATATATAGAAACCAGAAGGAAGGAAGGAAGGAGATGAAAGAAAGGAAGGAAGGTAGGTAGGAAGGAATGTAGGAAGGCATGTGGGAAGGAAGGTTGGAAGGAAGGAAGGAAGGTTGGAAGGAAGGTTGGAAGGAAGGAAGGAAGGTTGGAAGGAAGGAAGGAAGGTTGGAAGGAAGGTTGGAAGGAAGGAAGGAAGGTTGGAAGGAAGGAAGGAAGGAATGACGACCCAGAAACAACAACCAGCTTCCAGAAGCTAATAGCAATTCTATGAAGTGTTCAGTGATTATATATGCGTATATATAGAAATCAGAAGGAAGGAAGAAAGGAAGGACGAGATGAAAGGAAGGAAGGAATGTAGGAAGAAAGGTTAGAAGGAATGAAGGAAGGAAGGTCGGAATGATGACCCAGACACAACAACCAGCTTCCAGAAGCTTATAGCAGTTCTAGGCACGTGTCCAGTGACTATGTGTGTTTTTATAGAAACCAGAAGGAAGAAAGGAAAGACGAGATGAAAGGAAGGAAGGAAGGAAGGAAGGAAGGTAGGTAGGTAGGTAGGTAGGTAGGTAGGTAGGTAGGTAGGTAGGTAGGTAGGTAGGTAGGTAGGTAGGTAGGTAGGTAGGAAGGAAGGAAGGAAGGAAGGAAGGTAGGAAGGAATGTAGGAAGGTAGGAAGGAATGTAGGAAGAAAGGAAGGAATGTAGGAAGAAAGGAAGGAATGTAGGAAGAAAGGAAGGAATGTAGGAAGGAAGGAATGACGACCCAGACGACCATCAACCTAGGATAACTACCTAACACAACTGCCAGCTACTATTTTGAAGAAAACTGCTCAGAAGAGATGTTTTGTCTGTGCATATACAAAAAAACACCCACAAAAATGCAAAGACACTCGTTTTATGTGTGAGGAATGTAAAACACCACTGTGCATGTTTCAAAGAGTTCCACAAGCTGCAGAACTTTTATGAACATGTCCAGTGACTGTACATTTGTATATATATTATAGAACAATAGTAATAAAGATTTTTTTGTATTGTTCATTTGTGTAAACAAGTTTTGTAAACAATATAAAGATACTAATGTTTATGCTATTATTGTGTTGCATACAACGAATGTATATATATACATTGCACCTTATCTTGGCCTCACAGGCCACATAAGTTCACAAAATAAGAAAATAGTGAAAAAAACAAGAAATCTATGAATGGAAGTAAACAAATGTTTACTGAGTGAGCGGCAGTCGCCGATGTTGCCATATGCGGCTCATTTTCTGCCAACTTTACACCTCCATATCTCGGTAAGTATTGATGGCAAAAATCTGTTTTTAGGATAAAAACAATCAGAAAAATAATCTTAACATTTTGATAAGAAAAAATAATTTTTTTTTTTTTCGAATATTTTGCGACAACAGAATGGCACTCAGGATTGAGGGTTGCGACAGTCAAGGGGTTAAGCATCGGCGATTTTGCCCCTTTTGAGCCCTATTTTAGGCCAATTTCATTTTCCTTTCGACCAAACTCATAGCTGTTTAGCTAGAACTCCTTTTATTCTTTTGATTGAGTACAAGAAACTGCCCATTTACCTATTTCAACTACTCAATAAAGTGATCAGAATTTACTAATTTAGCCAGTTTCACACAAATTCAAGAAAGGCCAATTTCAAAATAGGGTCCGGAATGAATAATGTAGACATTCCTGGCATTAAAATAACATTTTCTCTGTTCATTAGTTTTATTTTGAATTTTTATTCACACTGCATAATGGTAATAATTGTATAAATAATGTCAGTGCATATTAGACCAGCCAGTTGACGTGTATTGGACGCGTGACATGTTTTGTTTACTCTTGAACATCGGCAAAAATCTAACATTACATTTCCGCTACTTTGAGCTCAATTTCAAGCTACATTTAGTCTGTAAACCATTCAAAATCATCTCTGGTTCTGTAATATATCTTCCATTATATCAAATGAGGCCAAGAAACTGAGAATACAAACATAAAAACCATACGAAAATACACCGCAAAGTTACTGTTGTACACCAATAACACTGTTGCAGTTTTTTCTCATTGTTCACTGTGTGCTGCAGGATTTTTTTATACTGCACACACTGACCACGCAGACCCATTCTCTCATATGTAGGCCTACCAACTTTTTCCCACAAGATTGGAAGCCGCTAGATTGGTGTAGTTTTACAGGACCGACCCCGAAAGGGTCTTAAGAAAATGTACTGCTTGATGTTCTTTCATCTACATTTAATATATTTGAATTTGCAAAACAACCATGGAGTGGGGAGTTGAATGATAGCTCTAGGCTTTTTGAGTTGCAATCAACACATCATCAGGAGCTTGCAGTGTTGCAGAAATTAGTGAAAAGTCCAAGCAGATTCATTCAGGGGAACATTTCATTCCCTGAACAAATCTGCTTGGACTTCCTACTCATTTATGCAACATTGCAATCTCCTTATGTGTTGATTGCAACACAAAAGGCCTAGAGCAATCGTTCAACTCCCCCTGTAATTGTTTAGCATGTTGTATCACTTGTTCATGATTATTGCGCATTTAAGCTTATTTACCTCATTCAAAATAAATGTAATTTTGCACTAAGGTATTTATTTGTCTTTGCAGGTTTGGAGAATGGAAAATGAATTCTATACCTTTGTTCTGGACCACTTTCATTTCATTCGTAAGAAGACCCTTATAGAAGCAGCAAATGGTGGTGGCCTTGTGGATAGAGGACAGAATTTTGAATATGGTAAAATTAAGCCCAGGAAAAGTTAAGTACATAGTGTTATAAAAAAAAACTGAAATTAATGGTGCTATATAGGATAAGCAAACTCATTAGGAAATGTGATTCTTTTTAGGTGCTTGACTTTGATAGTTTTGTATACGAGAGAGTTAGTATCCACTTTGACTTACCCACAAGTGCCTCATTAACATTCCTAAGTATGACACATATGGCGGAACATAAGACACAACCTTTGCAAATTATCTAGACATTATGTACATAAATTTATACTTCTGTTAGAAGTATTAAAGTTTTCAGTATAATTTCCATCTTGTTCCATGAAGTGCATTGGAATAGTGGAAGGAAAAAGATGATTCTGTGAATCACTCTTCAATACTTGAGCTGCAACACTTCACTCTGCAACCCATCCTCATACCTCACCTCTTACATTTGTATTTTTGCTGCCGAGACACACTACGATTAGCAATGTCATGCCAGGTTTTTCCTTCAATTTTTAATTTCCACCCCAAATTTTAGATCATTCAGGAGTTCTTGTTAAAATACAGGAGAGCCCCATTTGTATGACTTAAGTTTCTGACCCTGTACGCTAAGCAAAAATCACCAGCGGGTGGAAAAGAGTATTTTTTCAATATTGAAAGCGTCTAAGACACCTGATAATGCGTTTACACTATCATATATTAAGTGCTCAATACAGCTAGGCATAAAAACATATAAAAAGTAAAATAAATACACAGTACATACAATACCTTAAAATATGGCGCCAGTCACCCTTCCCTTACTCAACTATTGTGCAGAAAAGTAGTAAAAGCACCAAACATAATGAACAATGGCTTGATTGAAAGCCAAGGAAAATGTGCAACACTGAAAAGAGAATGCTGAATACGCAATGCCCTTCTGTATATGTATTTCTACGTAGGTTTATGTAAATTAACCTAAAATGTAATTTTCTGTTTACTACTTGGAGCACTCAGAAATTAATAATGGGGTAATACAAGTGTCTTGCTTTATGTGATAGATGCATTCCTGGCTGAAAGTGCATAAAGTGAACCCATTATAATATATAAAACATAGCGATTCATTCAGAGTCTGCAAATTCCACTTTTCTTCAAATTCAAATTCTTTATTTCCACATGATAATCGTTTGTATAAACATGGATGACAATAAATATTGCACAAGGAAAGCTCCTGGTTATGCAGACCATTTCAGACAAGCTTAATTAACCCTAACTTATATAAAAGGGTAAGAAACATTTTGCATATATGTATACAAAGACATTAAAGATATACACAGAATAAAATTAATTCACATTAATATGACAGCAAATGTACATGTCAGTAGATAAAAGCATAACATGGTACATGACAATAAAAAAATTTAATTGGGTTTAAGTTCAATTAAATACGTTTATGGCTACAATTTGTTTTTACATTAGGTGAGATTCAGTACAGTAACTGAAGATTCTTGATGCAGTGATTATTACAGTTGTAAGAAGACACAGTGCAGTGTATTGTATCATCATTGTTCTTGTGGAGAAACCTAAACAGTAAATGGTAATTACAATAGAGATGGAGTAAATGATTTGACTACAGTGTCCAGGCACACACTGCATAAAGAACAAAAAGTCACAATACTGTGACTGGAACAGTACACACATAAGAGAGGGAAGCTTACCACAATGTTTCAGTCTGACTTAGGCGATTTACAAAGTCACTGTGTGGCTTTGTAAATGGTTCAAGTTGAACCAAAACATTATCATAAGCTTCTCTCTCTTATGTGTGGGTTATTTGTACACACTGCTTACTTTACCTCACTTTTGAATTTAGTGAGATTGTTACAATGTTTACCAAAATATTTGAGCTTACATCACTTGCACCAAATGGTTATGTACAAAAAAGAAATGAATTTGGTCAAAAAAAAAAAAAAATAAGAAAAAATTAGTTTGAGTTATACAAAAATTGAAAAAAAAAACATTTATTTATTTTACTAAAAAATTATGATCATAATAGACAGCCATGAAACAACCACATACCTAAAGTAAATACAACCGGTCAAGAAATGAAAAATAAAATTTAATTCATAATACAGTGGTACCTCGACTTACGATGGTCCCCAAACTCACCCTTTTATGTAAGTTTATTTTTTTAAATGCTTTTGTAAGTGTAATTTTGGGGGTCTAAAAGGACTAGTCTATTTTACATCATTCCTTATGGGGATAAATTCGTTTGGTAATGGCACTTGAACAGCATTCTGGAATGAAAAAATATCGTAAGTCGAGGTACCACTGTACATAGAATACCAAGGAGGAGGAGCATTACAGTAGGCCTACTGGCCTATGCTAAGCAGTTCTTACTCTCACACTTTCATTACATAAGAATAGAGGTGTATTGCAGCAAGCCCAATGGCTAATGCTAGGTTGACCCTACTCACATCTAACACGTTTGTTTGGTAGAAATTGGCATGAAATGGAGATTTATTACATACATGTGGAGTGGTTGGTGCTATTATTTAATAAATGTATGGAAGAGGGTAAGGTACCTAGGGATTGGCAGAGAGCGTGTATTGTTCCTTTGTATAAAGGCAAAGGGGACAAAAGAGAGTGCAAAAATTATAGGGGAATAAGTCTGTTGAGTGTACCTGGTAAAGTGTATGGTAGAGTTATTATTGAAAGAATTAAGAGTAAAACAGAAAGCAGGATAGCAGATGAACAAGGGGGCTTTAGGAAAGGTAGGGGGTGTGTAGACCAAGTGTTTACAGTGAAACATATAGGTGAACAGTATTTGGATAAGGGTAAAGATGTTTTTGTGGCATTTATGGATTTGGAAAAGGCGTATGATAGGGTAGATAGGGGGCAATGTGGCAGATGTTGCAGGTGTATGGAATAGGAGGAAGGTTACTGAAAGCAGTGAAGAGTTTTATGAGGATAGTGAGGCTCAGGTTAGAGTGTGTAGGAGGGAAGGGGACTATTTCCCAGTAAAAGTGGGCCTTAGACAAGGATGTGTGATGTCACCGTGGTTGTTCAATATATTTATAGATGGGGTTGTAAGAGAAGTGAATGCGAGGGTCTTGGCAAGAGGTGTTGGGCTAAAGATAAAGAAGCAAATACAAAGTGGGAGTTGTCACAGTTGCTTTTTGCTGATGACACTGTGCTTTTGGGAGATTCTGAAGAGAAGCTGCAGAGGTTGGTGGATGAATTTGGTAGGGTGTGTAAAAGAAGAAAATTGAAAGTGAATATAGGAAAGAGTAAGGTGATGAGGATAACAAAAAGAATAGGTGACGAAAGATTGGATATCAGATTGGAGGGAGAGTATGGAGGAGGTGAATGTATTCAGATATTTGGGAGTGGACATGTCGGCGGATGGGTCTATGAAGGATGAGGTGAATCATAGAATTGATGAGGGGAAAAGGGTGAGTGGAGCACTGAGTCTGTGGAGACAAAGAACCTTGTCCATGGAAGTAAAGAGGGAATGTATGAGAGTATAGTTATACCAACGCTCTTATATGGATGTGAAGCATGGGTGATGAATGTTGCAACGAGGAGAAGGCTGGAGGCAGTGGAGATGTCATGTCTGAGGTCAATGTGTGTGTGAATATAATGCAGAGAATTCGGAGTTTGGAAATTAGGAGGAGGTGCGGATTACCAAAACGATTGTCCAGAGAGCTGAGGAGGGTTGTTGAGGTGGTTTGGACATGTAGAGAGAATGGAACGAGACAGAGTGACTTCAGAGTGTATAAATCTGTAGTGGAGGGAAGGCGGGTAGGGGTCGGCCTAGGAAAGGTTGGAGGGAGGGGTAAAGGAGGTTTTGTGTGCGGGCTTGGATTTCCAGCAAGCATGTGTGAGCGTGTTTGATAGGAGTGAATGGAGGCATATGGTTTTTAATACTTGACGTGCTGTTGGAGTGTGAGCAAAGTAACATTTATGAAGGGATTCAGGGAAACCGGCAGGCCGGACTTGAGTTCTGGAGATGGGAAGTACAGTGCCGGCACTCTGAAGGAGGGGTGTAAATGTTGCAGTTTTATAACTGTAGTGTAAAGCACCCTTCTGGCAAGACAGTGATGGAGTGAATGATGATGAAAGTTTTTCTTTTTCGGGCCACCCTGCCTTGGTGGGAATCGGCCGATGTGTTAATAAATAAAAATGTTTCTAGTTGTCTAGTATATGTCAGTGGTTGGTAGGCAGTGCAAGCTGAGGACGGACACCCTGGCTCCTATCCTGAATAGCAAAAAACGTGCAATAGTTAGGTGTCTATTCTGAAACGTTTCACCTAAACAGTAGGCTTCTTCAGTCGAATACAGAGGAGGCAGCAGAAGCAGCAGAGATGTGAAGATGATGTAGTCAGTCCATTACAGTGGACCCTCGCTATTCGAACACTCCAAAACTCACCCTCATTCCAGAATGCTGTTCAAGTGCTGTTACCAAACAAATTTATTCCCATAAGGAATGATGTAAATTAGACTAGTCCATTTCAGACCCCCAAAAATACACTTATAAAAGCACTTACAATAATAAACTTACAAAAAAGGGTGAGTTTTGGAGTGTTCGAATAGTGAGGGTCCACTGTATTCTTATAGATGTAGTTCTGAGGCGGTCAATCCCTCAGACTGGAGAAGAGTTTTGCCCCATAGGCTAGAACAGTGTTCTAGACTATGGAACAAAACTTCTCCAGTCTGAGGGATTGACTGCCTCAGAACTACATCTTTAAGAATAATGGACTGACTACATCATCTTCACATCTCTGCTGCTTCTGCTGCCTCCTTTGTACTCAACTGAAGAAGCCTGCTGTGTAGGCAAAATGTTTCAGAAGAAAGACACCTAACTAACCATGAATATCTTACTTATCAACGTGTCAGTATTGTATAGCATTATCATATTTCCTTTCTTGAACCTGGCTTACAGTGTACCCCCGAGTTTCGGTCATAATTCATTCCAGAAGGCTGCTCAAGTGCCATTACCGAACGAATTTACTCCCTTAAGGAATAATGTCAAGTAGGTTAGTCCATTTCAGACCCCCAAAAATACACTTACAAAAGCACTTAAAATATTATACTTACATAATTGTACGATTTCTGAGGTGACCGAAACTTGGGGGTCCACTGTATTTTCTAATCACAATTACCTTCACCACTCTCCTCATGCCATAGTATTCTGAACAATAATATTTATTAATATTATCCAATGCAGCTATGATTTTCATTTCATATTAATAAAGTGAAAGGATAAATAAAATATTGGTTAGTCTTAAGGATAGAAATAGTGGACAATTTGGCAGCCAGAGTGATGACCTGTTGTAAACAGACAGGAAGGAAGGATGTTTGGTAAATGTACACAGATGCAGCTGATGGGACATTTTATTTTGACAACATTTTGCTTTCCAGGAGCTTTGTCAAGCTGTGGCTTGATGAAGCTCCTGGAGAGTGAAATATTTCCACAATACAGTGTCACATTAGTTGTATCTGTGTCCTTTTATCCAACATTGTGTTGGTAATTATTACTAAGGAAGGATGAGAGACAAGAGATTGACACACACACACACTCCATGTACTGTGTTTTTACAAGTCACCCTCCCTTCCCACACAACCTTCCCCACACCATATGCTGTTTGTCTAGTCAACTAATATCTTTTATATAAAGTCTTTCTTGTGAGTGTCAGTATAAACAAAGTGGAATATTTAAAGAGAAAGTTTTCATCAAGTTATGCTGGATTTAGGTAATTGCATTAAACTGAGAGCAGTCAGCGAAGAGGTGGGGCCACGAGCAAAGACTCGACCCCTGCAACTACAAATAGGTGAATACATACTGACCACCCACTCCAATTGCACAAGACTGAATTTTTACTATATATAGTGAATTCTTAGTAGAAATAGGGTTGTGTAAGCCAGTGGAAGGCTTTGATCAGGTGACCAAAAACTCCAGCTGCACATCAGGAAACACTTGCCCTGTTTCCTGACAAACCTTACCTAACCTAACCTAATAGGGTTTCTGCACATAAACAAATTAGCACACAGCAAATTCAAATAAGGGGAAAGGAAACCTGTACATAATAACTGTGAAATGTGGATGGGTTGCAAACTGAGAATGTTGAGTGTGTTGTGATGCTCTGATGGTCAGAACCATATCTGGTTTTTATACAAGTTACAGTACCTGCTTTATGCATTGTTTAAGAACATTTACTTACTTTTCCTTTGATTTCAAGAATGTCAGTAGAATATTTTTTAACTGTACAAGAAGCTTGTATGGTGTTAGCCAAGTCTTACGTAAGATATCTCATTACTTGAATCTACAAATTGAAGATTGTCATTAAAATGTCATTACTCTTTTTAAAGTGAGTTCTAGGTCTCCTATATAGTTTAATGAATGGTTAAAGACAGGCAAAGAAAGGATATGCCTTAGAAATTGATATATGATTTGTAAACAACACGTATAGATATTCATGTGTATGCATGAGTATATCTGTATATTTGTATGTTTATGTAGATGCATATGCATCTTGTATGTTTAAGCTTTATGTATATGTGATTGTGTGTATATATTGCTCTGCCAAAATAAAACCGAGTGTGAGATATAATGGTTTATAAGCAAGTATAGTTGAGCATGGAAAGTTCTGCATCAGATATTTCAGATATTGAAAAGTTTCTTCACTAATTGGTCAGTGATAATGGTCTTTGATTTTGTGCTGTAATATTTTGTCTTTGAAATTTTTCTTTCAACTTTCCCAGTGGGTTTGGTTGGACGGGTCATGGATTCAAAATGCCTCCAACCACAGTCCATCAGAACTTTCAGTGCTCGACGACAGTTAAAAACTGTCGAAGAAAGGCTCAAGAAAGGGAGGGTAGTCATTGTCTTCTCTTAAATTCCATTACCTGCAGGTTTTTTGGGAGCTTGTTATACAATTCTGTTTAAACAAACATTGTAATTTTAGCTGTAATTTCATTTTTAGCTGTAATTTCACTTCAATATGTGGCAGTGATCCAGGCAGCTATAGGTGTACAGGTGTTCCTCGACTTGGGGTTACGTTCCGAAGAACCCATCGTAAGTTGAATATGAATGTACAGTGGTACCTCGACTTACGATGGTCCCCAAACTCACCCTTTTATGTAAGTTTATTTTTTTAAACGCTTTTGTAAGTGTAATTTTGGGGATCTAAAAGGACTAGTCTATTTTATATCATTCCTTAAGGGGATAAATTCGTTTGGTAATGGCACTTGAACAGTATTCTGGAATGAAAAAATATCGTAAGTCGAGGTACCACTGTATATGACAAGTAAATAAATAACTACTGTCACTGAATAAGTAAATAAACAAATAATTACTGTAACTAACTAAATGCCAGTATTGAAAAGTAAATAAATGAATATAAGTTTGTCTTGTCAGTAAATTTACAGTACTCTACGATGGTGATATTTCAACTTTACGATGGTGCTACATAAAGTTGAAAAGCGAGGAGCATTTGTACATTAATAAACAGTTTAATGGTTTAATTAATGCTTGTGAGCATTATCAAAGAAATCTTGATGGACATAAATTATACTAAACCCTAAATTCTAATTAATTAAAAAAATCATGAATTTATCATTTATATTGTAATACAGTAGACCGTCATTTAGCACGATAGTTACGTTCCTGAAAAGTCGTGTTAGATAATTTTGT
>WNWK01047111.1:0-14061 GCA_009830355.1 Cherax destructor | reverse complement strand
GTGCAAAAAAAAGTTAAGGAGTGGGGGTGCGGGGGGGACAATAAGAGAACACTTTTCAACATTCGTGGCCCAGACTATTCAACATCTTCCCAAAGAACAGAAACACGGCTGGCCCAGTGTAGAAAGAAGCCTTCAAAAAAAAACTGGACAAGTATCTTCACCGGGTGACAGATCAACCGGGTTTGGGATGGATATGGGGGGCAGCGGGCCTCCAGCAGCAACAGCCTGGTTGCCCGGAAGCCCCAGACGAGGTAAACTCTTGAAACTCATAAAAGGTATATAAAAGATCTTTCCGGTGTGAGTTTACAGAACGGGGGAGTTTAGAGGATGTATTTTATTTCATTATTTAGTTTATCGGGGGACCTGGGGACTGAATAACACTCTTTCAAAAACTATATATATACACACAGAATATATTAAAGTATTAGCCTAGTTTAATTCTGTAAATATAAACAAAAAAAAAAAAAATTTTAACCCAAATAAACACTGAATAGTCACATTCAAAGCCAAATTAAATTCAAAACCCTTTTTTTATAAGTTTTTATATACTTTAAAATATATTGTGTATATTTTATATATATATATATGTGTGTTATATGTATATATATATATATGTTTTATATTTTATTTTTTGTTGTAATTTTGTTTTAAAAAAGGTAAAAACTTGGCGTTTTTGGCTTAAATAGCAACGCTCCCCTGCCATATAAGACAAGTGAAATTTGTGTAGCAATAATTTCGCCAAAAACATTCTGACCATAACGAAAAAAATATATTTCATTGTGTTTGTTTATTATTAAAATTTAAAGTTAACGTATCTAAAATATACTTAGTTGGGGAGGGGTAAATTATATTGCTCTTGTTGAAATAAGGATAGGTAGGTTTTCAAAGTTTCTTGGAAAAAATTATAAATTTTACATTAACAAAAATGAAAAAAATATATCTTTAAACGTATAAGAGAACATTTTGAAAGGACTTAATTTTAGATGAGCTTTTGCTAATTGACCGTTTTACCTAATCGGCACGACATATATATATATAATATATATATATATATATATATATATATATATATATACACATGTGTGTTTGGGTTTTTTTCATAGATTTTAATATTAACAGACGATAGTTTGGGTTTTTTTGGTAGCTTTGAGGGTTGGATTTTGGGAGCGAGAGCCTATGCCTGTGTCCGCCCCGTATGGCTACTCGGATGGATTTTCCCCTAGGCCGCCCGTGCTGAGGCATTAAAAAGGGGCCTATCATTGGCTAATGCCAGACACATGGGCAGAGGTTGGAATCACGTGAACAGCCGTGGTGCAGCCTTAAAATACAAACCCGTACCTCGGGCATCTCGTATGGCCTCAAATACAACTATACAAACTAAGGACAACAGGCAACAACTCTCAGCTGATTCTATACAATGTCAAAGCACACAACAGTTGAACATTATTTTTTCACAGGGATGTTATCGTGACAGAATAATCTCATTACTATATGATGCATCATGTTTGGGGAATTATCTAAATGAGCTCATTCAAGAAAATCATGAAAAAAGAGAAAAAAAAATAATTTGTTCGATCGAACTGTCTTCTTTGGATCTACGAATTCTGGGGAAATATAATTACAAAAGATAGTGTTTAAACGACAAGGTAGATCTGGTGCACCAAATCTATATTGTTTAATTCTCAGAACTCGGAGAGAACGGAACAAAAAAAAAAAGGGTAGTACTAAGTAGATATTATAACACAGAAAACGCATACATATTTATCTATACAGGTTTTTACATTTAACCCCAACTCTGCTGGGGTGAGATTGATAGGGGCTGTAAATTTCATCCTGGGTGGATCAAACTCGTTACAATAGGTAACTCAACTTCTAATTGAGGAGGATCTACATATATCTACAAATGCTACTGAGGATTAATTAACACTTTCGGGATAGGGAATAACGACATTCAGGTTGATCTGACTGATCAAGAGGTAGGGGGCAGCAACAGGAGAATTATCAGATTCTGTCTCCTTGCTGATTATTGGGGGTGCAGGGATTTGTCATCATCATCACATACTAACTTCATATGATCTAAATGCGACTTTAAACTGCCCCGTGCAAATTTTCTCTAACTTTATACTTGTTAAATATGTTCGACTACTCTATAAGGCCCAACGAATTTTTGATCGAGTTTTGTCATTGGAAGTTTTGTTAAAGTTAAACAACATGACTCTGGACCCTACTTGAACTTTAGTCGGTTTGGCTTTTGTATTAGTTACTCTAGTAAATTCTGTGTTGACTTATGAAGTGTTTAACGTTTTGTCTGAAAACACTTTGAGCTTGACTGGTAAACTGCTCAAATCATCTGGATTGTAAGTTTTTTGGTTGGAAATAACAGCTCAAAAGGGCAAACCTTACACCGAATGCATATGGGGATCACCTATTGAAGCGTTAAAGGAGAATTTATGGCACATTGAACATCAGGAATGACTTCATCCCAGGTTACACTATTGGGATTGATGGTTTCCCCAAAACGTAAAGGATTTTCTTATAGTTCTTTTTGCAACCCATTACTGGCAGGATGGTGCGGAACAATGGTTGATTTTTTTAATCTTGATATTTACAAATTTCTGGGTCTCATTACAAAATTCACCCCCATTATCTGTTATGAGGGGTTAGGAGTGGTATGTCTACAGATTATGCCTTTAATCTTTTGCTACTGTTTGGCATCTTTTGGGGTAGGAACTAACCAAATCTGAAAATGATCGACCATCCCCACAGATGTTTGTTTCCCCTGAGGGAACATTGGAAGTTGGTCAACAGATCTAGTGCAACTTTTCCCCTGGCTCACTGTAGTAGGAAAGATCTGGATTTGATTAGGACCCGTGACATTCCTTTATGTTTTTCCCGACACTAACTTGACCCAGTTAAAATTTGACATACGAGGCCAAAATTTTAATCTGGCTTGTTTCACAGAACGTCCATACCAGGGTGTGCAAAATCTGGTAAACGTAACTCAAGGCTACTTTTCTAGTGACTGTGGAATTACTAACTGGTTTCTCTTCTACTAGATTACCCAACTCGGTCTGGATACAGTAATTTTGGTTCATGACAAAGTCACTTGGGGGTTTGGGGGCTTCACAGAGAGAATAAAGGGCTTCCTGGAGCGGAATGAACCACACCAGACCACAAGGATCTGTTCTTTGAGCAGTCTTTCATCCCGGGACTAAAAGGAGGATCGGCAGTTACTACACTGATATCGCGATAAAGCATCAGCAACTACTTTATTTGCGTAACGAATCCCTTTAGCCAGTAAAGGGCTCGGGTAGAAAAGCAACTAATCTCTTTAAAATGAGTTTTCTTTATTCACTAAGAACTGGGGAAAACTTTCCTACTGGGGTGAACAGGCACGGTGGGGGAAGGACTCTCCCCGGGGGAAATAGATAGCTCAATAACACAAAGTATGAGCAAAAGGGGAACGCTCACTATCTCTTACTGCAGGTTTAAATTTCTCAACACGACACTTTACTCTGCAAAAAGGGCTTATGTCAACTGGGGTAATATCACATCTGGAACACAACACAAAGACACTCTAGTAAACATAGCCACAGAAACGCTTCCGTGGGCAGCCGTTAAATACAACCGTACACGTATATATAATGATGATGAAAATTTTTTTTTTCCCACCCCGCCTTGGTGGGAATCGGCCGATTTTTTTAAAAAAAAAATATATATATATATATATATATATATATATATATATATATATATATACACAGATAATTCCGAATACGTCTTGTGATTTTGGTTTAATTAAATAGCAACGCTCTTCTTGCCAATAGGGGAAAACGAAAAATTTGGGGATGCAATAACCAAAATCATTCTGAACCTAACGAAAAAAAAAATTTGTTTATTATTAAATTATTATAGATTATTAAAAAAATATTTGTTGGTTGGCTAAATTAAATTCGCCTATAATGAGGTTAGGGGTTTCCCAAGTTCTTTTTTTCAAAAATTTTTAGTTTTTTTATTAATATAACTGAAAAAAATATATCTTTAAATGTATAAGAAAAAATTTTTGAAAGGACTTAATTTTAAATGAGTTCTTGTAATTGACCAGTTTTTCCTATTCAGCAGAGAAAAAAAAAACACACACACACACACACACACACACACACACACAAAAAAAAAAAAAAAAAAAAATATATATATATATATATATATATATATATATATATATATAAGTGTGTATAAATCCCTTGTTCGATACTTAATGGCCTGAGCTGTGTTCCTTAATGGATCAAAACATGCACACACTTTTGCATACCAAGGAAGCGTGTAAATTTGGGGATAAAGCATATTATTCAAATTTATGGAAAGTGTCGTATTTTTAAAAAAATGACATTTTATTGCCCCGGGGAGAGAAATCAGAAAACAATTTTTGCGTCCCCTAAAGGTGGAAAGATTTAGACCCCGGGAATAGGAAAATGTAAAATTTTCCCGGCTCCATCATTTTATTCCCTTTAAAGGGCTGAGGGTTTTTCCTCATCACCTCCGCCTCTCTACCGTCCGTGTTTTTTTTCCCCCTTTCAGGGGGAGGATGTTCTTTTACGCGGGGGAAAACTTTTTATCCAATACCGTACCCATTACAGTTGACTCTCTCATAAATTTTCATATGGGGATATATTTTTGAAATTGCGATTGAACAAACCCAGAGTTGAATAGCGAGTGGGGAGGCTGTGATAGTAGTGCACTTAGTTTTCAGTGCGTTCTTTGAATCACATTTACGAAAAATTGCATCATAGAGAAGCTTTAGAGGAGATTGACTGTACCTCCCCTTCCCCCGGTGATGACGAGTCCTACAGGTTTTTCGCTTCCCCGTAGGAAAAAAATTGGGTAACTGGTAATGAAATTCTATACAATTGTGGTTTTTGAGGTACGTTTGTTGTTGTTGGCAACCGTTTGATTTCAATAGAGGGAAATTAATCGTTAGATTCTTCATCATATTTGATGCTAGAATTGTCATGTTTGATGCAGAATTGTCTGTTTGATGGGTTTTCATGTTTGATGCCAGAATTTTCAGTTTGATGCTGAATTTTCATGTTTGATGCCAGAATTGTCATGTTTGATGCCAGAATTTCATGTTTGATGCAGAATTTCATGTTTTTTGCAGAATTTCATGTTTGATGCAGAATTTCATGTTTTATGCAGAATTTCATGTTTGATGCAGAATTTCATGTTTGATGCAGAATTTACATGTTTGATGCCAGAATTAGTTTGATGCAGAATCTCATGTTTGATGCTAGAATCGTCATGTTTGATGCAGAATCGTCATGTTTGATGCTAGAATCGTCATGTTTGATGCAGAATCGTCATGTTTGATGCAGAATCGTCATTTTTGATGCAGAACCCCGGTTTGATGCTAGAATCGCATTTTTGTTTTAGAATCGTCATGTTTGATGCTAGAATCGTCATGTTTGATGCTAGAATCGTCATGTTTGTTTAGAATCGCGTTTGATGCAGAATCGTCATGTTTGATCCCAGAATCGCGTTTGATCCCAGAATCGTCATGTTTGATCAGAATCGTCATGTTTGATGCAAAATCGTCATGTTTGATGCAGAATCGTTGTTTGAGCTAGAATCGTCATGTTTGTCCCAGAATCGTCATGTTTGATGCTAGAATCGTCAGTTTGATGCAGAATCGTCATGTTTGATGCAGAATCGTCATGTTTGATGCAGAATCGTCATGTTTGATGCTGAATCGTCATGTTTGATGCAGTCGTCTTTTTTTGATGCAGAATCGTCAGTTTGATCCCAGAATCGTCATGTTTGATGCTAGAATCGTCGTTTGATGCAGAATCGTCATGTTTGATCCCAGAACCCATTTTGATCAGATTCATCATTGTTGATAGATTCATCCCCTTTTTTTATATACAGTATTTATCTAGTTTTTTATATAATATTTGAAAGCTGTTAAGTTCGTTCTTTAATTTTACAGGTTCTCATAGAATTACTTTTTATTGTTTCCCTTTTTCCACAGTATAAAACGCTAGCTTGTTCCACTTTCAGCTGCATAAAGACTTATCGATTACATGAAGTGTATCTCGTAGCTCAGGGTTGATTCTTCAGGGACAAACAAGGGCCTGGTTCAATGAGCGAGACTAGATGTATGGACATGTCTCATTACCCAGTTGCTCCTGGTCACCCAGCAGTCAATAGATACCTACAGAGTCGACTGTTGTGTGTCGCATGCTATGAGACCAAGGAAACTACTTGATTTTTTTGGTTATTAAGTTACAGTATTGGAGTTTCGGGTTCAAGTAGTTTGAATCTAAATAATATTCTTTTTTTTATATGGCCAATAACACCTGTGTGCCTTAAATTTCCAAAAAAAAAATTGCATTATGTACTCAAAGCCTAAATAAAAACTTGCTTACCCCTCTAAAGAAAAAAATTCGTTAAGTAACTTAAAGGGATATTAAGTCTTCATTATCCCAGCTCGATCGCTGCGCCTAACCACACACTGAGGTTCGGAGTTCGAATCCCCGGTACGGCTGGAAAACATTTGGACGTGTTTCCCTAAGACACCTGCTGTCCCTGTTCCCCATCAGTATAAAATGGGGACCGGGGGTTGTCGACTGGTGTGGGTTGCATCATGGGAAAAATTATCTAAATTTACCTAATTTTCCGAAATGCTCTGCATAACAAGTGGCTTTCTATATAGTAGTATGGCATAGATGTCATCTAGGCCCATACCTTGTACATTTCTTGGAAATATATATTATTATTATTATTTAAAACATTTACATCGATGGTGTGAGCCTAGAAAAAAACAATCTCAAATATTTTTAAATTTCCCAAAAATACTTTGGTATTCTAGTAAATTCACTGTAATGAGTGAGTTAGGCATATACCTGAAGATAAATAATATATAGGTAATTTTAGCCTTAACAAAAAAAGGGTACTGTAATCTTAGAACGGGGGTTAAACGCTTAGTTGTATATACACTGCTGTTTTACACTCCTCTTTCGATGGTGTATACGCTTTTTGATGAGGAGGTATAACTGTATACTATCCCGTTCACTGTTTACACATCAAGCAGTAAACATTAGTTCTGCTTTTGAATGAGAGACTGAACATGAAACAGAAAATTGAAGGTTTGGAGAGACTTTGTATTCCAAACCCCCCCCTTTTTTTTTCTCTCTCCCCCCCAACAATCCCATCCGGGAGGTCCCTTTAATGCTGCTAAATGGCGCTTGATTTACGAAGGTGGACCTTCCTTCAACTTGGAACAAACGTTGTACATGTACTTGTAGAAATAGATTATTATTATTATTGAACATGATTGCCTACCATTCCCTGGGGCTAGGCTTTGTATGATTTTTATCTTGCCTGGGTCAATGCACTGAGTGATCTCCAGGTCAAACTTTTAAATTGTAGTTAAAGGCCGAGAAAACTCAGAACATTTTAAACTGAAACATTTGCCCTGGGGCCATGTTCACTCCTCGGTCCTGGAATAAAAAATCCCAGGGCCAAAGTTCCAAATCAAATGGATTAAATGTTTATTTTTGTGCTTTTAACCAAGTTGTCAATTTAAAATTTCCACCCCTTTCAAATTGAAATTTTCCCCTTTTCCCCGGCCTTATGAATCATTTGTGTTGAAAACTTTCCTTCTCCTGAGGTCCAGGGGTCAAATCTATGAATTAAAAAAAAAATCATCTATGAATTTTATTAAAAATAAATTTTAATTCATAGGTGGGGGGCCTCGTCAAATAATATTTTGTTGTACTTCGTGTTTGACTTCAAAGTCAAAAATTTTGGGGGGGGTAATATCAGTAATTTTTTTTAATTTGTTGAACGTAAGAACGTCGATTCTTTATTGTTATGTGGGTTTTAAAAGGGGTATGCATAATTATTTGTTGCTGGTGCGTGGTACTGCAGCTGTTGTTTTGGTGCTGCATTGTAATAATTACGTTGTAATATGAAACTGACAACGAGAAATAAGGTTTAGTATTTAATGAATCATCTATAGAAATCCAAGATAAAATATTTCTTTCCCCTGCAACTCACCATGAAAATATTTTAAGTGCATTTCACCATGAAACACTTTTATTTGTATTTATTAAAAAACATAAATGCATGTGTTGGAATATGCAGATTTTCTGTTTTAATGCCTTCCAAGGGTTTTGATTCTGAATGGTACAGCTCTTGATGGAGTGCACGGGGTGTCTTTGTGTGTGTGTATATATGATGTATATATATATATATATATATATATATATATATATATATATATATATATATATATATATATATATATATATATATATTTTCGTCCATTAGGTAAAACTGGTAAATTTAGCAAGAACTCATCTAAAATTAAGCCCTTTTTTAAAATTTTCTTATATTTTAAAGATATTTTTTTTTTCATTTATGTTAATGTAAAAATTTTATAATTTTTACCAAGAGAAACTTTGAAACCTATAACCTTATTACAACAAGAGCAATTTAATTTAGCCTAACCCAACTAAATATATTTAAGATACGTTAACATTAAATTAATAATAAACAAACACAATTAAATATATTTTTTCTTTAGGTTCAGAACTTTTTTTGCGAAATTATTGCATACACAAATTTTCGCTTGACTTATATGGCAAGAAGAGGCGTTGCTATTGAGCCAAAATCGCAAGTTTTACCTAATCGGCACGACATATATCGACAAATATCGTGCTGTTGGAGTGTGAGCAAAGTAACATTTGTGAAGGGATTCAGGAAACCGGCAGGCCGGACTTGAGTTCGGGAGAGGGGAAGTACAGTGCCGGCACTCTGAAGGAGGGTGTAAATGTTGCAGTTTTATAACTGTAGTGTAAAGCACCCTTCTGGCAAGACAGTGATGGAGTGAATGATGATGAAAGTTTTCTTTTCCGGCCACCCTGCCTTGGTGGAATCGGCGATGTGTTAATAAAAAAAAAAAATATATATATATATATATACATACATACACTCGTACACTTAGAGTTTTTTACTTTAATACCTACGACCCATAAAAAGTATTTTCGATTAATGGTGAAGGGTGACATGCAGTCTTAATGATCGTCGTGTATCAGTTGGCTTAAAACCTAGTTAAACCAAAAAAGTCCAGGAGGGTGATTTAATGTTGGTGGGGAGACTCGTCCATGGAAATGGAACTGTTTTTTTCCTTGCCCGGATGAAACCTGATTAACTAACTTCCATTCATCAATCGTTGTATGACTCCCTTCCTCCGTGGGTTTAGGAATAAAAATGCAATCACTAGGTTGTGAAATATGACAGTGTTGCGTTTCCTAATGTTAATGTGGTCTTTAGACCTCTGTTGATGTTGTAGCAGCACTTTCATTGACGCAGGCAAATTGTAACAGCACTTTCGTTGACATAGGTGTTAGTAATAACAGCACTCCGTTGATGTAGATAATTATTGGTCCCTAACATTGAAACTACAATGACAGCCTAAGGTTCACTCGTTAGAGATATGCATTACCTATCTTGACGACCCTCCTGTCATGACGACCCTATCGTGACGACCCTCCAGTCATGACGACACACCTAGCTGAAGACCCTTCCAGCGTGTAGACCCAAATTATGACATTAATTTGGAGTAATAGATCTTAGCGAATGAGGTACTGAAGACCCTACGTGTAGAGCAAAGAGTCATTAATCGAGTGCGTTTCGCTCTAGATATCTTTATTGACCTGATGAAGCTCTGTTTAGAGCGAAACCGTTTCTAAAAAGAGAATTTCATCTGCCCAAGTCATTCTCAGACGAAAGAGCTGAATGCCATTAAAACCATGTGGAGAAAAGCCTTTAAAATATCGACACGATTATTATAGAAAAATGCAGCATAATGCGATCTTTACTGATTACGTTTCACCCATACAGTGGGCTGATCAAGTCACAAACTGATAAACCTGGATAGGAAGGCTGGGTACATATAGGGATCACGCGAGAGAAAATGGAATGTACGACTTTGAACCGTGCTAGTTTTGCAAGTCGTTGTAGCTCTGAACTGTCGATGTAAACAGTGGGATTTTTTCCCCTTTCGGAATGTTTTGTGGACATGGATTGCTGAATGTAAGAAATAGATTTTAAGTATTTTTTTCTTGTGTTGTGATTTTGATTTATGTTATATGATAGTAAATTGGTCACAATAGTATGAAGTTGGTACTAATAGTGTAAATTTGTTGTATAATGTTAAAAACGGAACATGTTTAAGCGCTGAATAACCAAGCAATTCTAGTGCTTATGAATATAATAAGAATCTCTGTGTATATATATGTTAATGTTAGATTGCTTGTTACTTTGCTATTAGTAGCACACATGTTAACAAGGCACAGTATTCGGTTTGTGGCATTTTATTGAGGTGTTTCGACCCGGGTGGACGAGACTATCTCCATAAAAAGCCATAAAAACCCTATTGTGTCTATTTACATACTTGGAATGTAATAAAACTGAATAAACATGGTATCCGTACGTCAACACCACACACACACACGGGGCCAGGAGCTGAGTCTCGACCCCCCCCAACCACAAATAGGTGAGTACCCACAACACGGTGGACAGAGACAGGATGTTCCAGAGATGGGACACAGAAACGGGGTAAATTTGGGAAAGGGTAAAGCTCGGATGAGTCAGAGAAATGTTGGGATTTTTTTTAGTCATAGAGTTGTGGAAGTGGAATAGCCTGGCGGACATAGTGGAGGCAGGAACTATACAAAATTTTTAAGACGAGGCTGATAAAGCTCATGGAGCGGGAGAGAGGACCTAGAGAAAGTGAAGAGGGGGGAAGAGCTTGATTTAAACCCCCCTGAAGCCAAAATAGGCATTCATTTCCCTGAAATTGCCAGGTTAGGAAATTAAACTAGAAAAAACCTTTGATTGTAATGATCTAAATCGTAATTAATTAATTCCCCACACCTTAAATTAAATATTCCAATTCTTCCAAAATGACATTTGCCAGGTTTTATATTGTTGTGTTGTAAAGGGCCAAATTACCTCATACAGTTAGTATAAGCAGTCCAGTTCATTCCCAACGATTCAGTATACCAGCAGTACCAGATCCAGTATAAGCAGTACCAGATTCGTATACCAGCATAGTTAGTATCCAAGCCAGATTCAGATACCAGCAGTACCAGTTTCTTCCAGTTAAAACCAGCAGTACCAGATTCAGTATCCCAAAAAAAGGCGGGTACCAGATTCATATACCAGCAGTACCAGATTCAGTATACCAGCAGTACCAGATTCAGTATACCACAGTACCAGATTCATGAGTTTTGAGAGTGCCACAGAACTTGACAGATGCATGCCTTTCTGACATCCCCACGCCCCAAATGACTCAAAAAGGCAAAAAATGCATGCCATGCCCGCCCGGGCCCCAGACCCCGAACTGTGTTCATCAAGGCAAAAGCCCCTATCACATGCTTTTTAACATCCTATGGAGAGGAGCATGGACACGGGGATCGTGAGCTCGCATGGTCCCAAAAGGGGGAAAAGCAAAGCAAAAAACTACAAACCCAAATTTCGCTAAAGTCCCATATCTAAAAAACTTTGAAAGGGTTTTAAAAAGCAAGATCCCACCCCTCTTGATACCCATCGCCCCGGGGCAGCATGGGTTAGTAGGGCTCCTGTCTGTCCCAACTATTGGAACAGACAAGGTCCCGGATCTCTAGAAATAAAAAGAAGAATTTTTATCCGATTTTTAAAAAACCTTTGACAATGTGACCCTGGTGTAATGCCCAAAATGCTGATAAAGGAATAACAGGAAAAAATTGGGATGGTCTAATTCTAACATTAGAAACAAAAATAGTAGTAAAGAGTAAAGCGGGCAGTACTGTGAAAAACTCTGTTCCCCGGAAATACTTGCTCCCCTCCTATTCCCCATCCTCATATCAGACATTTAAAGGGTTAAAAGTGTTTTTTCTTCCTTTAAAAATAATTGTATGACAGTGTCCCCCGTTGAAGACACTGCAAACCCATACAAGACATAAAAAATTTTTGAATGGGCTGGCAATAAAGTTCAATGAGAGAAACAATTACTCAGATACGGAAAAGGGAAGAAATTAAAATCTCATGGGAGTACAAAACAAATTCCAACCACAAAAGAGCGAAAAACTAATGTCAAAGACCGGGGAGTGATTTCAAAATTTACCTTCAAGGACCATAACAAAGTAATTATCTTAAAAAAGGGTGGTAAAGAAACCCTTTAAAAACCCGGATGCCAAGCCCATGTTGACACTTTTCAGATCCTTTTTTATCAGGCTGAAAAACATAACCCCCTTCAAGGGGGGGAAATTTGACCGAAAATTTCAGAGAACCTTGCCCCATAAGTGCCCATAAAAACCCCCCAACTCTGGAACGTTAAATTCTAAACCTGTACTCTAGAACGAGGGGAAGATAATTAATTCACAGGAAAATTCCAGGGGTTTAAAAGCAACAAAAATCCTCCTACAAAGCAAAAAAACTCGGCAGGCGATGTAAAACCCCCCAAAGAAGAGCAGGGGGCCACTAGCACGTTTAGGACAAACAATAAGTGTCAGGGGCCCAAGTTGCAACTGCCTCCCCGCATACATCAGGGGATTACCAACAAACCCCCGGCTGTCTTCACAGGCACTGGACAGGCACCAAAGTCGGTCCTGACCAGCCAAACTTGGTTGTACGTTGGACCGTGCGGGGTAAAACCTGGGTTGACCGGCCGTCCCAGGGGGCCTGGTCACAGACCCCGCGGGGGCGTTGCCCCCGGAAATTTCTCCAGGAGACCCCGGGAACCAGATACAAAATATACCGAGTATCAGATACAGTGATCATTAGCATTAAAAGTATCCAGCAGTATCAGATACAGTACCAAATAGCACATTACGAGATACAGGATACCAGCGTACCATGTAAACCACCGAGATACAGTATATAAACAGTATCAGGCGCGTATAAGAGCAGATAGAAAAGTTAAACATTATCAGACAGTATACCGTATAAACGCGTATAACGACAGAAAGTTGTACCAGCATTTCCGATTTACCGCAGTTCCAGGCACAGTTTCCACACCCTTTTCCGAAACCCGTAAGATATTGAATAATTTCTGAGACGGCAGGAAAACACACACACCCCCGTCCCCAGGCACCAAACAACAGATAACTGCGGCAGCATAAGGGGGCTGGCAAAACCCAAAATTAGCGTTCCGTTACCAACAAGGGAAACGTTCAAAAACCCGTACACCGTGTACGTCAGGCCCATATTAGAATATGGCACCAGTCTGGAACCCACACCTGGTCAAGCACGTAAAAAACTAAAAAAGTGCAAAGGTTTTGGGGAAGGATAGTTCCACAACCCGGGGTTGTCCTATGAAGAAAGGCTGGGGGAAAAGGACTAACAAACTGGGGGAAAGAAGGGTCAGAGGAGACATGAAAGACATAAAAATACTGGGGAATGACAAGGTGACAGTGACAGGATGTTCCAGAGAGGGAACACAGAAACGGACACAACTGGAAGTTTAAGACTCAGATAGTCAAAAGGGGTGTTAGGGCATTTCCAGCCACAGAGAGCAGGAAATGGAAAGTCTGGGAAAAATATAGTGGAGGCAGGAACCATACAAGTTTTAAGACGGGGATGATAAAACCATGGAGCAGGGAGAGCAGGGCCCAATAGGGGGAGCGAAGAGGGGGGGCCAGGAGCTGAGTCTCGACCCTGCAACCACAATTAGGGGAGTACAATTAGGTGAGTACACACACACACTAATTGCATATGGATAACCAGTTTATATTATTCAAATGTTTTTCCTTTTATGTTTTTTTTTTCGTTAGATTTTACTTGGGAAAAAAAATTTAAAAAAAAATTAAACTTGGTGAAACCCCTGTATGTATTCATATTTTCTCTTCCTTTTCGTTGTTCAAATGTTTAAGTTCTGTGAATGTGTGTTATTATTTTTATATATATATATATATATATATATATATATATATATATATATATATATATATATATATATATATATGTACCGAATATAAAAATTGGGCAAACAAAAATTCATTTAAAATTAAGTCCTTT
>WNWK01047110.1:0-14062 GCA_009830355.1 Cherax destructor | reverse complement strand
TGTATTGTCACTCATCTTCATGACATTCAGGCTTCCCTTGTGATAGTGCCTGGTAAGGCTGTCTCTTTTAACCCTTTTACCCCTGAATTATGAAATACATGTCTTTTTGTTCTCATTTGTTGAGATGTCCTTCGTAGGAAGCTAAGGAATACATATACAGTGGTACCTCGAGTTACGATATTTTTTCGTTCGAGAATGCTGTTCAAGTTCCATTACCAAACGAATTTATCCCCATAAGGAATAATGTAAAATAGACTAGTCCTTTTACACCCCCAAAAATATACTTACAAAAGCATTTAAAAAAATAAACTTACATAAAAGGGCGATTTTGGGGACCATCGTAACTCGAGGTACCACTGTATTCATGAAAAAAAGATGCAGCAGTTCAATTTTTTTTTTTCCTGATGTTCATTCCAACTCTTCTATTTTTTCTTTCAGTGTGAAATAACTTGTAGCCTTGTATGTAGCATTCAACAGGTATTCCCTGAATCTTCAGATTGAACAAGGTCTCTGATACCTGGAGAGGGTTCTGGGGGTCAATGCCCCCGTGGCCTGGTCTGTGACCAGGCCTCATGGTGGATCAGGGCCTGATCAACCAGGCTGTTACTGTTGGCCGCACACAAACCGACGTATGAATCACAGCCTGGCTGGTCAGGTACTGACTTTAGGTGCCTGTCCAGTGCCTGCTTAAAGACAGCCAGGGGTCTATTGGTAATCCCCCTTATGTATGCTGGGAGGCAGTTGAACAGTCTTGGGTCCCTGACACTTATTGTGTTGTCTCTTATTGTGCTAGTAACACCCCTGCTTTTCATTGGGGGGATGTTGCATCGTCTGCCGAGTCTTTTGCTTTCATAGGGAGTGATTTTCGTGTGCAAGTTTGGTACTAATCCCTCTAGGATTTTCCAAAGTGTATATGATCATGTTTCTCTCAAGCCTGCGTTCCAGGGAGTACAGGTTTAGGAACTTCAAACGTTCCCAGTAATTGAGGTGGTTTATTGCAGTTACGTGTGCCGTGAAGGGTCTCTGTACATTTTCTAGGTCAGCAATTTCACCTGCCTTGAAAGGTGCCTTTAGTGTGCAGCAATATTCCAACCTAGATAGAACAAGTGACCTGAAGAGTGTCATCATGGGCTTGGCATCCCTAGTTTTGAAGGTTCTAATTATCCATCCTGTCATTTTTCTAGCAGATGTGTTGATATTGCAGTAATGTTTTCTGCATATCCGATTTGTTTTGCTTTTTTAATTTGATTTCTTTCTAGCTATTTACATATTAGCTGCTTCTATCCACTGTTCTTAGTTTTTAAGAAACCAAGAATGGAATTATGAATTACTTCATTTTTTCATATATTTTTTGCTATACTATTGTATAGGATAACAAAATTATATCAGAATCTGCTTCTTCCCTACACACATCCAAATCACTAACAATCAGTTTAATAATTAAAGCATGATACAATCCAGCAATGGTCTTACCCCATCCTCAAACTGGCTAATGCTGTCATGTCTGTCTCAGAAACATTCACCCTGTTACTCAGGAAATCATGGTTAATGCACAGGCCTGAGAGTTGTAGGACACTCTTGCCATGGGTTCAACCCTCTGCCTGTTCCATGATTTGTATACACCCATTATAAGAATAATAATAATAATTTTTATTGTGACATGATACAAAGATGTACATAGTTCATAGATATAAATGGGGTGTACATGCCAAAAGCCCCTAATATGCAGAGCATTGTGGGCATTCTTAAAATTAATTAACAATAGACTAAATGGTAAAAATTATAGTAGACAACTTATTTTTAACATAAGTTGAATGTAATGCAGTTTATTAAATCAGATCAAACAAATTTAAAACAATTAATTGTCTTGCAATAACAGTTTATATGGTCATTAGATGATTTACAAAGAGTACAAGAGAAGGGATTATTTTATTTGTTAATGCTATAGAAACAAAGTTAGCTAAGTATGCATTATTTATAATAGGTTTATACATTTAAGTGATTAATTAACTTTGTAGGTAATGTTAAATATTGTGTAATTAGTTTTGGGTGAGTAGGTGGTTTTTCAGCAGAGTTTTGAATTGAGGTACAGGCAGGGTTTCTTTGTTAATCACAGGTATTGAACTCCAAATTTTTGGGCCTTTAATGTGCATTGAGTTTTTACATAGTGTTAGATGGACACGGGGAACATCGAAGAGTGATCTGTGCCTTGTGTTATGGTCATGTGTCCTGTTAAGGTTGGTAAGGAGAAGTTTGAGTGGTGGGTTAATACAGTATTTGAGTTTAGTGTTCTATACAGTGGACCCTCGGTTAACGAAAGGTCCCGTTAACGAAAGTTTCGGAAAACGTAAGCTTTTTTCGGAATCGGTTAGCGAAAAATTCCTCGGTTACCGAAAGGTATTAGACGTGTCCGCCTGCTCCGCGCAAGCGCAGGACGCCAGTGAAGCGTTGTTTACCATTGAGAGAACATTACCTAGCGCGCTCTTTCAAAGATTCACAATATATTTGGTGTCTTTTTTGGTGGTTTAGTGATTGTCACTGTGAAATAAGTCACCATGGGTCCAAAGAAGCTTCCTAGTGGCACCCCAGTGGTAGCAGGCATGCAGGGAGTGTAGCATTCATGCAGAGAGTGTAGCATTCATGCAGAGTGTGTAGCATTCATGCAGGAGTGTAGCATTCATGCAGGGAGTGTAGCATTCATGCAGGGAGTGTAGCAGGCATGCAGGGAGTGTAGCAGGCATGCAGGGAGTGTAGCATTCATGCAGGGAGTGTAGCAGGCATGCAGGGAGTGTAGCAGGCATGCAGGGAGTGTAGCAGGCATGCAGGGAGTGTAGCAGGCATGCAGGGAGTGTAGCAGGCATGCAGGGGTGTAGCAGGCATGCAGGGAGTGTAGCAGGCATGCAGGGAGTGTAGCAGGCATGCAGGGAGTGAGCAGGCATGCAGGGAGTGTAGCAGGCATGCAGGGAGTGTAGCAGGCATGCAGGGAGTGTAGCAGGCATGCAGGGAGTGTAGCAGGCATGCAGGGTGTAGCAGGCATGCAGGAGTGTAGCAGGCATGCAGGAGTGTAGCAGGCATGCAGGGAGTGTAGCAGGCATGCATTAAAGAAAAAGAA
Source organism: Cherax destructor (assembly GCA_009830355.1). NCBI lineage: Eukaryota > Metazoa > Arthropoda > Malacostraca > Decapoda > Parastacidae > Cherax > Cherax destructor. Next base: position 10,950 of record WNWK01047110.1, on the reverse strand, counting down.
GGAAGTAACCCCAGAGAGGGACTTGTTACCTGAAGTCCTTTTGGAGGGGGATTTCCCTTCCAACCATTAACACCCTGCCCCTGTCAGCAACTCTACCTTCCAGATGATTGCAACTCTTCAATAAAGGTAAGTAAATGTTATTGTTTTTTTTTTTTTGAGTGATTATTTTTTTGTGGAACGAATTAATTGTATTTACATTATTTCTTATGGGAAATAAGGTTTCAGATAACGAAAGATTCAGATTAAGTAATAGCTCCTGGAACGGATTAATTTCGTTAACCGAGGGTCCACTGTACAGTGGACCCCCGGTTAACGGCCGGCTCCAAACACTAACACTTATGTAAGTGTATTTTTTTAAGTGCTTTTGTAAGTGTATGTTTGGGGGTCCAAAAGAACTACTCTAATTTACATTTTTCCTTAAGTTAATACATTCGTTCGGTAACGGCACTTGAACAGCATTCTGGAGCTAATTATGGCCGTTAACCGGGGGTCCACTGTATATGTAATAGGCACAGTAAAAAGTATGGATGTCTTGTATGGTGAGTAAGTTTAGATTTTTGGAAATAAATGGTATAAAATACCGACACAGTGGGAAAATAAACACATAAGCAGTATAATGTGATCCTTTATTGACAATGTTTAGCCCACGCAGTGGGCTTTATCGAGTCGCAAACAGATCTACCTGGATAAAAGATACATGAGTATTTATAGGATTTAGTCAAGTGGAGAATGCTGGGTTAGGTGGAGAATGCTGGGTCAGGTGGAGAATGCTGCATGTGACAGTCTTCAAAGTAGGGTGATAGTTTAACCTTAAAAGATTGGTCAAGATATGGGTAGACCTTCGCAGTGTTCCATTCTTAAGTTCTATGTGGGATAGCTTGAGTTTCTTGGCAATAGGTTCAGCTATGTTGTAAGCCTAGTCTGTGAAGTTGTTGGATATATACAGATAAGTGATGATTCCAGGATTCTTTGGTATTGAGTGTTGTCTTCTCTGGCGATGAGTATTGCGTTACTGTAGTTGATTAAATGGTTATGTGAATTTCGGTGTTGAACACAATCCCTTGTAATGACTGCAGCAAATTATACGTCGGCAAAACATCCAGAGACCTCCAAACACGTATTTCAAAACACTGGTACGCAGGCAGATCTGACGACCCAAGGAATGCCCGTGTTCAACACAGAAATTCACACAACCATTTAATCAACTACAGAAACGCAAGACTCATCGCAAGAGAAGACAACACTCAATACCGAAGAATACTGGAATCATCACTTATCTGTATATCCAACAACTTCAACCAGAACAACGGCTTCTACAACATATCTGAACCTATTGCCAAGAAACTTCTTCATCGCTATCCCACATAGAACTTAAGAATGGAACACTGCAGAAGGTCTACCCATATATTTGTCCAATCTCTTTTTAAGTTACCCAAGGTTTTAAACTATCACCCTGCTTTGAAGACTGTCACATGCAGCATTCTCCACCTGACCCAGCATTCTCCACCTGACTAAATCCTATAAATACTCATGTATCTTTTATCCAGGTAGATCTGTTTGTGGCTCGATAAAGCCCACTGTGTGGGCGAAACGTTGTCAATAAAGGATCACATTACACTGTTTATGTATTTATTTTTCCAAGTTTAGATTTTTGAATATTGGTGGAGTATGTTGTCTGGAGTAGGAATTTGTTATCATTCTGACTGCAGCCTTTTGTTGTGTTATTAATGGTCTGAGATGAGTTATTGCTGTTGAGCCCCATTGCGCAGATTCCATAGGTGAGGTAGAGGTAAATGAGTGAGTGACACAGGGTAAGGAGAGCTGGTTATGGAACATAGTACTATATCTTGGATAGTATTCCTACGGTCTTGGAGACTTTCTTGGAAATTTGTTGTATATGTGTCTGAAATTGCTGTCCATACCTGTCATTCTGGCAGTAGAAATGATCTAAGTTGTTAGTGAATGAATTTGCAATTTTTTTTCAGTACAATACTTGTCTAGTGAATTTTACCAGTTGCCCTAATCAACCATTTAGTGCCCACCCCTTCCATTTTAAGAGTTGTAGTTTTTCTCAAATCTTAATCTTTATTGATAACCGAACTATATTAAGCACATCTTAACCCTTTGACTGTTTCGGTCGTATATATACGTCATACGAGCCACTGTTTCAGAAGTATTAATACATGTAAATTCTAGCGGCTTCAAATCAAGCGGGAGAAAGCTGGTAGGCCTACATGTGAGAGAATGGGTCTGCGTGATGGGTGTGCACAGTATGAAAAAAATCGGGGACTCAGTGGTGCATTGTGGGAACTCCATGTTTGTAGTCCTTGTTCACCATGCCTCGCGGTAAGAAGTACCTTACTCCCCGGCTAATTTCAGGTCTTCTCTTCCCAAGTGATAGTTCTAACAGCGATGGAAGTGCCAGTGAAAGTGAATTCCATGGTTTTCAAAAATGTGTGACTGAAAGCAGTGCTCAGGATAACGTAATTGTGATGAAAACCCAGATGACCCACAACCTTCCACCTTTGGTGCTGGGCCGTCTCATTCACGTTCACCTGTACCAGGACGAAAGAGGAAACTATTTCACCGTGTACAGGACTCAGATGTGAGCAGTGAAAGTGATAATGATAGTGATTTCCAAGTTATTGAAAGCAGCTTTAGTTGCGACAGTGAGGGAGAATATTCTCCAGTGAAGCGGCAATCTGTACGATGCAACTTGCGTTCTGGTAGTGTGCCATATGCTATTCCAAGGAAAAGGAGTAAATCTCTTGAGTACATCCCTTGGCCCTACACCACGAATTGATAGTGAAGATGATGATATTGTTACAATGGGGATGCATAATGTGCATGGGGCAGCTGGTGCTACTGGTGGTGTTGGCGATGGCATGAGTCATGTGGCACCAGGAGCGGGCCACACTGCTACCCACGCTGCTAACTCAGCACAGCTACAACCAGCCTCAACCACCTCCACACTCCCAAAACCTGCACAACCACCTGTCAATATCCAGTACCCACTAGCAGACCGCATCTGGGATTGGCAGCAAGGTGACAATTTTGTTCCCAATCTCCATGACTTTGATGAAACACAAAGTGGAATTGTACACTTGGGAACAATGTCACTGAACTGGAATGCTTTCAGTTATTCTTTGATGAACCCCTGATGGACATTATTGTCAGGGAAAGCAATACATACGAGTACACCATGGCAAACACAATTCTTTCACCAAGGTCACGCCTACACCAGTGGAAGGACACAACTGTGGCAGAGATGTACGTACCTGTTCTTTGCCACAATAATGCTTATGCCACATGTGTATAAGCACACTGTCAACACATACTGATTGACGGAACGCCTGATTTCAACCCCAGGTTTTATACCAGTGAATCAATTTTTTATACTGTTACGTATGCTACACTTCTCAGACAAAACAAGGCCTGACAGAAACGACAGGTTATATAAGATCAGGAATGTGTTTATGTACATGAAACAAAAGTGCTGTATGTATTTTTATCCCTTCAGGAAGCTTGTTATTGATGAGTCTTTGATTTTGTTCAAAGGCAGACTGTCGTTCAAGCAGTATATACCAAGCAAGAGGAAATGCTTTGGTATAAAGTTATTTGTACTGTGTGATTGCAAAAGTGGTCTGGTTTTGGGTATACAGTGGAACCCCGGTTAACGAACACCCCGGAAATCGTGCAATTATGTAAGTATAATATTGTAAGTGCTTGTGGAAGTGTATTTTTGGGGGTCTGAAATAGACTAACCTAAATGACATTTTTTCTTAAGGAAGTAAATTCGTTCGGTAATGGCACTTGAGCAGGCTTCTGCAATGAATTTTTTTTGTTAACCGGGGTTCCACTGTAATTGTGTACACTGGCAGTAATACATTGCAAGATACCAGGAAGTTATTGGGTAACTGGTGATGTGGTTAGAACAATGATGGAACCATATCTTGGTAAGGGGCATATATTATATACGTACTGATAACTGGTACACAAGCCCCTTACTTGGTGATTTCTTGCGAGTGAACATGACAGACGTGTGTGGCACAGTGCGTGGAAATCACAAACATATGCCATATGTAGGTAGTAGGGTTGGTAGACAGCAACCACCCAGGGAGGTACTACCGTCCTGCCAGGTGACTGTGAAACAGAAACCTGAAACTGTTTTACATGATGGTAGGATTGCTGGTGTCTTTTTTCTGTCTCATAAACATGCTGGATAACAGGTATATCTAGCTACTTCTACTTACATGTAGGTTACACTACACAGGCATGCACATGCATATATATATGCATATATATATGCTGATGTTATGAATGAAAAGAAGTTGGATGTCCTGGCCCTAAGCGAAACAAAGCTGAAGGGGGTAGGCGAGTTTCAGTGGGGAGAAATAAATGGGATTAAGTTAGGAGTATCTGAGAGAGTTAGAGCTAAGGAAAGGGTAGCAATAATGTTGAAGGACCAGTTATGGAAGGAGAAGAGGGAATATAAATGTGTAAATTCAAGGATTATGTGGATTAAAATAAGGGTCGGATGCGAAAAGTGGGTCATAATAAGCGTGTATGCACCTGGAGAAGAGAGGAGTGTAGAGGAGAGAGAGAGATTTTGGGAGATGTTAAGCGAATGTATAGGAACCTTTGAACCAAGTGAGAGAGTAATTGTAGTAGGGGACCTAAATGCTAAAGTAGGAGAAACATGTAGAGAGGGTGTGGTAGGTAAGTTTGGGGTGCCAGGTGTAAATGAAAATGGGAGCCCTTTGATTGAACTTTGTATAGAAAGGGGTTTAGTTATAGGTAATACATATTTTAAGAAAAAGAAAAAGAGGATAAATAAGTATACAAGATATGATGTAGGGCATAATGACAGTAGTTTGTTGGACTATGTATTGGTAGATAAAAGACTGTTGAGTAGACTTCAGGATGTACATGTTTATAGAGGGGCCACAGATATATCAGATCACTTTTTAGTTGTAGCTAAAGTGGGAGTAAAAGGTAGATGGGATACAACGAAAATAGAAGCAGTAAGTAAGAGAGAGGTGAAGGTTTATAAACTAAAAGAGGAGGCAGTTAGGGTAAGATATAAACAACTATTGGAGGATAGATGGGCTAGTGAGAGTGTAGGCAATGGGGTCGAAGATGTATGGGGTAGATTTAAAAATGTAGTGTTAGAGTGTTCAGCAGAAGTTTGTGGTTACAGGCGAGTGGGTGCGGGAGGGAAGAGGAGCGATTGGTGGAATGATGATGTAAAGAGAGTAGTAAGGGAGAAAAAGTTAGCATATGAGAGGTTTTTACAAAGTAGAAGTGATGGAAGGAGGGAAGAGTATATGAAGAAAAAGAGAGGTTAAGAGAGTGGTCAAGCAATGTAAAAAGAGAGCAAATGAGAGAATGGGTGAGATGTTATCAACAAATTTTGTTGAAAATAAGAAAAAGTTTTGGAGTGAGATTAATAAGTTGAGGAAGCCGAGGGAACAAATGGATTTGACAGTTAAAAATAGGAGAGGAGAGTTATTAAATGGAGAGTTAGAGGTATCGGGAAGATGGAGGGAATATTTTGAGGAGTTGTTAAATAAGGTAGTAGGTTGGTAGACAGCAACCACCCAGGGAGGTACTACCATCCTGCCAGGTGACTGTGAAACAGAAACCTGAAACTGTTTTACATGATGGTAGGATTGCTGGTGTCTTTTTTCTGTCTCATAAACACGCTGGATAACAGGTATATCTAGCTACTTCTACTTACACTTTAGGTCACACTACACTGGAATACACATGCATATATATACATACACACATCTAGGTTTTTCTTCTTTTTCTTAATAGCTCTTGTTCTTTTTATTTTCTCTATTGTCCATGGGGAAGTGGAAAAGAATCTCTCCTCCGTAAGCAATGCGTGTCGTATGAGGCGACTAAGATGCCGGGAGCAATGGGCTAGTAACCCCTTCTCCTGTACAAATCTACTAAAAAAGAGAAGAAGAAAAACTTTATAAAACTGGGTTGTCTGAATGTGCGTGGATGTAGTGCGGATGATAAGAAAGAGATGATTGCCGAAGTTATGAATGAAAAGAAGTTGGATGTCCTGGCCCTAAGCGAAACAAAGCTGAAGGGGGTAGGCGAGTTTCAGTGGGGAGGAATAAATGGGATTAAGTCTCATAAACTGTTTTACATGATGGTAGGATTGCTGGTGTCTTTTTTCTGTCTCATAAACACGCTGGATAACAGGTATATCTAGCTACTTCTACTTACATGTAGGTTACACTACACAGGCATGCACATGCATATTTATACATACACACATCTATGTTTTTCTTCTTTTTCTTAATAGCTCTTGTTCTTCTTTATTTCCTCTATTGTCCATGGGGAAGTGGAAAAGAATTCTTCCTCCGTAAGCCATGCGTGTCGTATAAGGCAACTAAAATGCTGGGAGCAATGGGCTAGTAACCCCTTCTCCTGTACACATTTACTAAAAAAACAAATAAGAAAAGCTTTATAAAACTGGGATGTTTGAATGTGCGTGGATGTAGTGCGGATGATAAGAAAGAGATGATTGCTGATGTTATGAATGAAAAGAAGTTGGATGTCCTGGCCCTAAGCGAAACAAAGCTGAAGGGGGTAGGCGAGTTTCAGTGGGGAGAAATAAATGGGATTAAGTCAGGAGTATCTGAGAGAGTTAGAGCTAAGGAAGGGGTAGCAATAATGTTGAAAGATCAGTTATGGAAGGAAAAGAGGGAATATGAATGTGTAAATTCAAGGATTATGTGGATTAAAATAAGGGTCGGATGCGAAAAGTGGGTCATAATAAGCGTGTATGCACCTGGAGAAGAGAGGAGTGTAGAGGAGAGAGAGAGATTTTGGGAGATGTTAAGCGAATGTATAGGAACTTTTGAACCAAATGAGAGAGTATTTGTGGTAGGGGACCTAAATGCTAAAGTGGGAGAAACATGCAGAGAGGGTGTAGTAGGTAAGTTTGGGGTGCCAGGTGTAAATGATAATGGGAGCCCTTTGATTGAACTTTGTATAGAAAGGGGTTTAGTTATAGGTAATACATATTTTAAGAAAAAGAGGATAAATAAGTATACAAGATATGATGTAGGGCGTAATGACAGTAGTTTGTTGGACTATGTATTGGTAGATAAAAGACTATTGAGTAGACTTCAGGATGTACATGTTTATAGAGGGGCCACAGATATATCAGATCACTTTTTAGTTATAGCTACAGTGGGAGTAAAAGGTAGATGGGATACAAGGAAAATAGAAGCAGTAAGTAAGAGAGAGGTGAAGGTTTATAAACTAAAAGAGGAGGCAGTTAGGGTAAGATATAAACAACTATTGGAGGATAGATGGGCTAGTGAGAGTGTAGGCAATGGGGTCGAAGATGTATGGGGTAGATTTAAAAATGTAGTGTTAGAGTGTTCAGCAGAAGTTTGTGGTTACAGGCGAGTGGGTGCGGGAGGGAAGAGGAGCGATGGTGGAATGATGATGTAAAGAGAGTAGTAAGGGAGAAAAAGTTAGCATATGAGAGGTTTTTACAAAGTAGAAGTGATGCAAGGAGGGAAGAGTATATGGAGAGAAAAAGAGAGGTTAAAAGAGTGGTGAAGCAATGTAAAAAGAGAGCAGATGAGAGAGTGGGTGAGATGTTATCAGCAAATTTTGTTGAAAATAAGAAAAAGTTTTGGAATGAGATTAATAAGTTGAGGAAGCCTAGAGAACAAATGGATTTGACAATTAAAAATAGGAGAGGAGAGTTATTAAATGGAGAGTTAGAGGTATCGGGAAGATGGAGAGAATATTTTGAGGAGTTGTTAAATGTTGATGAAGACAGGGAAGCTGTGATTTCGTGTATAGGGCAAGGAGGAATAACAACTTGTAGGAGTGCGGAAGAGCCAGTTGTGAGTGTGGGGGAAGTTCGTGAGGCAGTGGGTAGAATGAAAGGGGGTAAGGCAGCTGGGATTGATGGGATAAGGTAGAAATATTAAAAGCAGGCGGAGATATAGTTTTTTAGTGGTTGGTGCTATTATTTAATACATGTATGGAAGAGGGTAAGGTACCTAGTGACTGGCAGAGAGTGTGTATTGTTCCTTTGTATAAAGGCAAAGGGGACAAAAGAGAGTGCAAAAATTATAGGGGAATAAGTCTGTTGAGTATACCAGGTAAAGTGTATGGTAGAGTTATTATTGAAAGAATTAAGAGTAAGACGGAGAGCAGAATAGCAGATGAACAAGGTGGCTTTAGGATAGGTAGGGGGTGTGTTGACCAAGTGTTTGCAGTAAAACATATAGGTGAACAGTATTTGGATAAGGGTAAAGAGGTTTTTGTGGCATTTATGGATTTGGAAAAGGCGTATGATAGGGTAGATAGGGGGGCAATGTGGCAGATGTTGCAGGTGTATGGAATAGGAGGAAGGTTACTGAAAGCAGTGAAAAGTTTTTATGAGGATAGTGAGGCTCAGGTTAGAGTGTGTAGGAGGGAAGGGACTATTTCCCAGTAAAGTGGGCCTTAGACAAGGATGTGTGATGTCACCGTGGTTGTTCAATATATTTATAGATGGGGTTGTAAGAGAAGTGAATGCGAGGGTCTTGGCAAGAGGTGTGGGTTAAAAGACAAAAATCAAATTACAAAGTGGGAGTTGTCACAGTTGCTTTTGCTGATGACACTGTGCTTTGGGAGATTCTGAAGAGAAGTTGCAGAGGTTGGTGGATGAATTTGGTAAGGTATGTAAAGAAGAAAATTGAAAGTGAATATAGGAAAGAGTAAGGTGATGAGGATAACAAAAAGATTAGGTGACGAAAGATTGGATATCAGATTGGAGGGAGAGAGTATGGAGGAGGTTAATGTATTCAGATATTTGGGAGTGGACATGTCAGCAGATGGGTCTATGAAGGATGGGGTGAATCATAGAATTGATGAGGGGAAAAGGGTGAGTGGTGCACTTGAGTCTTTGGAGACAAAGAACTTTGTCCATGGAAGTTAAGAGGGGAATGTATGAGAGTATAGTTATACCAACACTCTTATATGGGTGTGAAGCATGGGTGATGAATGTCGCAACGAGGAGAAGGCTGTAGGCAGTGGAGATGTCATGTCTGAGGTCAATGTGTGGTGTGAATATAATGCAGAGAATTCGGAGTTTGGAAATTAGGAGGAGGTGCGGGATTACCAAAACTATTATCCAGAGGGCTGAGGAGGGGTTGTTGATGTGGTTCGGACATGTAGAGAGAATGGAACGAAACAGAATGACCTCGAGAGTGTATAAATCTGTAGTGGAGGGAAGGCGGGGTAGGGGTCGGCCTAGGAAAGGTTGGAGGGAGGTGGTAAAAGAGGTTTTGTGTGCGAGGGGCTTGGATTTCCAGCAAGCATGCGTGTGTGTATTTGATAGGAGTGAATAGAGACAAATGGTTTTCAATACTTGACATGCTGTTGGAGTGTGAGCAAAGTAACATTTATGAAGGGATTCGGGGAAACCAGCAGGCCGGACTCGAGTCCTGGAGATGGGAAGTACAGTGTCTGCACTCTGAAGGAGGGGTGTTAATGTTGCAGTTTTATAACTGTAGTGTAAAGCACCTCTCTGGCAAGACAGTGATGGAGTGAATGATGACGAAAGTTTTTCTTTTTCGGGCCACCCTGCCTTGGTGGGAATCGGCCGATGTGTTAATAAAAAAAAAAAAATAATGCCTAGGTTCGACGCAGGCACTTGTAGAGGTGATGTGCAGGTGTTTGCTGCCAATGACATCATGGCATTTTGGTGGCAAGACAAACGTAATGTCACATTGTTGACATCAGTTCACTGACACGAAATGGTAGACACTGGCAAGCAGAATAGAGAGACCAATGAACCTATTATAAAACCTGCAGCTGTGATGGACTACAACCTCAATATATGCTTAGTGGACAAATGTGACATGCAGATTGGGTTTGCTGATTGTGTTCGCAAGAGTTATAAGTGGTACATAAAATTCTTTTTTCCATCTTGACATTTCCATGCTGAATGCTTATAATATGTACAAGTTGAAGACCAACAACAAGCCCAAATATGGTGAATTTTGTTTGTCAGTCGTCAGACAAATAATATTCAAGTACCAAGGAACAACACCTGCAATAGACCAGCACTTACGAAATTATCAACACATTCCCTCTCGTCTGAGGCCTGGTGATCACTTCCCCATACAACTGCCGGCTACTGCTTTCAAGAAAAGTGCTCTGAAGAGGTGTTTTGTCTGTGCACATACCACAAAATGCCCTCAAAAATGCAGAAACACTCATTTTATGTGTGAGGAGTGTAAAACTCAATTGTGCAAATACCCATGTTTCAAAGAATTTCACACACACACACACACACACACACACACACACACACACACACACACACACACACACACACACACACACACACACACACACACACACACACACACACACACACACACACACACACACACACACACACACACACACACACACACACACACACACACACACACACACACACACACACACACACACACACACACACACACACACACACACACACACACACACACACACACACACACACACACACACACACACACACACACACACACACACACACACACACACACACACACACACACACACACACACACACACACACACACACACACACACACACATACACACACACACACACACACACACACACAAAAAAACACACACATTTATCCACCATACAATACATAATGGAAATAATATTAATCCGTCAGAGAGGCATTTAAAAGTGTTAAAAACAAGTAATACGAATCAATTTTCCATAAGAAATAAATGGAAATAAATTTAATCTCCAAGACTTCCAAAAGTAGTTAAATAAATATTCATTTTTAGAACTTGTTGATCATGTAAATAATACAGAATTAAGAATAAAGAATACATAAACACATTGCATATTGTACAATAACATGTCACTTACATTTATTGAAGAGT
>WNWK01047109.1:0-14062 GCA_009830355.1 Cherax destructor | reverse complement strand
ATTATTATTCAGTGGTGTTTTGGTGGTATTCAGAGGTGTTTTGATAGTATTAGAGTGTTTTGAAGTTGATAAAATGATGTATAAGAGTGTTTTGGTGATCAATGGTGTTTGTGTTTTTGAAAGTGTGTTTGTGTTAGGTTTATGTTCATTTATACAGAAAAGACGAAGAATCACAGAGCTGCTGAGAGGGGCCAATATCTGAAATACGAAGATAGGCACTGGTCAATGAAATTGCAAATATCGAACTTAAACTGAAGGAACCTTACAGGAGACAACAACCTCAAGAAGAACTAAAAACCATAAAGGAAATTGAAATAAAAACAAAATATTTCTTCTCTTATGCCAAATCGAAGGGAAAAACGACATCCAGTATTGGGTCTCTGCTTAGGCAGGATAGGACATACACAGATGACAGACAAGAAATGAGTGAGATATTAAAGTCCCAATGCAACTCAGTGTTCAGTGAGCCGTTGCCCAGACTAAGGGTCGACAATCCAAATGAATTCATTATGAACGAAATGCAAAATTTGGTCATCTCAGAAATCTCGGATATTATGTTCACTCCACAAGACTTTGACAAGGCAATAAATGACATGCCTATGCACTCTGCCCCAGGCCCAGACTCATGGAACTCCGTGTTCACCAAGAATTGCAAGAAGCCCCTATCAGGTGCCTTCAGCATTCCATGGAGAGGGAGCATGGACACAGGGGTCATCCTACATACACTATAAACAACAAACATAGCCCCACTCCATAAGGGTGGCAGTAAAGCAATTGCAAAGAGCTACAGACCGATTGAACTAACATCCCATATCATAAAAATCTTTGAGAGGGTTCTAAGAAGCAAGATCGCCATCCACCTAGATTCCCATCAGTTACACAACCCAGGACAACATGGGTTTAGAGCAGGTCGCTCCTGCCTGTCCCAGCTCCTGGACCACTATGACAAGGTCCTGGATGCTGTTGAGGATAAACAAAATACAGATGTAGTATACACAGACTTTGCAAAAGCTTTCGACAAGTATGACCATGGCGTAACAGCACATAGAATGCGTGATAAAAGAATAACAGGAAAAGTTGGTAGATGTATCTATAACTTCCTGACAAATAGAACACAAAGAGTAATAGTAAACTGAGTAAAGTCTGAGGCAGCCACGTTAAAAAGCTCTGTTCCACAAGGCACAGTACTCGCTCCCATTCTATTCTTCATCCTCATTTCTGACATAGAGATGTAAGCCATAGCGCCGTGTCTTCCTTTGCGGATGACACTCGGATTGCCATGGCAGTGACCTCCATTGATGTGGAGAAAATTCTCCAAGAGAGGGAGGGGGTATCAGCCCTTTCAGCTCCTTCAACCTTTTCAAGGGCCCAGCCCTTAGAAAGGGGCAGACATGTCTTGCTGGCTGCCTGTTCATCAGTTTAATTAGTAACACATGTTTGTACCCAGGGCGCCAGTAAGTCACGTCATGGCTGACCAGTGTTGCAAAGAGTGTGAGTTAATAAGTGAAAATCGCTCTCTTACGGCAGTAGGAAAATTAGGGAAATTCTACACCCACTTTATTATCATGTTAAAGCTACATTCACAGTCGTCTAAGCCCAGTCAGCAAGAAATTAAGCATTCTGCATTGCTTTCTGTAGGTTTAGCAAGTGGGGAAATAGTGCTTATGTCAGCAATACAGGGCAAGCTGGGGCAGGAACGGGGCGTTCAGTGACCTCATAAAGGGACATTATAGTGCATCTCTGACCTCTTATCAATCTCCACTAATGCTGGGAAAATAGATAAGAACTCTATTCCAGGGCGTTTTAGTGATAAGGGACAATCCCATATAGTGGTGAATTACAATGAAAGTGTGCGCAGCTTTTCGTAGTGACATTATTGCTGAAAGATAAGTACCGTAGTGAAGTTGTGGGTGTACATCATCGGACAGGATGGTGACATCCCTCAGCGACGTTCTGCAATCATGACACCGATGCCTGTCGTAAGGTGCCAATAACACCATAACTCACGTTACAAAGAGCAAGGTAGGTTTTGAATCAACTTGTTGTACAGGGGACTGTGCAGTTCTTGTGTTGCAGGGGATTCAAAACTGTCCTATAAGATGACAGTTAGGTGCAGACCTTTGAGTCCAACCCTGTGAGTATCAGTTCAGTCCTTATCTACTGACTGAATATATGGGAATATGCTCCTCTGTGGCAATATATAATGATCTGCATTTAATTACTTATCCCAAACAGCTCCGTGGTGGTAGAACATTGGATCACATTGGAGGAACTTTCTGAAATGCGGCTGAAGAGTTCCTTTCACTTTGGGACCCTAAGGCAATCTGAAGCCGCTTCTCCGCTCCTGCCTCAGCTTGCCCTGTATTGCTGACATAAGCACTATTTCCCCACTTGCTAAACCTACAAAAAACAATGCAAAATTATTGATTTCTTGCTATGTCTGGGTTTAGACGACTTTGTATGTATCTTTAACATGATAATAAAGTGGTGTAGAATTTCCTTAATTTTCCTACTGCCGTAAGAGAGCGATTTTCATTTATTAACTCACAATCTTTGCAACACTGGTCAGCCATGAAGTGACTTACTGGCGCCCTGGGTACGAACATGTGTTATTAATTAAACTGTTGACCAGGCAGCCAGCATGATGTGTCTGCGCCTTTCCAATGGCTGGGCCCTTGAAAAGGTTGAAGGGGGCTGAAAGGGCTGATACCCTCCCCTCTCTTGGAGAATTTTCTCCACACTGGACGGCAGTGGCGGTTCACTGTAGGGGAACTATTCATCACTTAACATTAATTTGATTTTCTCACTTGCCATCACTGCTGCTTGTATTGGCACAATTTTCCAAGAGGCCATTGGGACCTCGGACCATCATTGTCAATAATCACAGGTCACGTGTAGTTACCCAGGAACCACAATTTGTTATTTTTTACTAGTAGAACATCAACTTGTTCAGTAAAATGTGACACTGTACTTATCTTTGTTGCTGGGTCAACTCTGTGCAGCCGCGTTTCAGAAAGTTCCTCCGATGCTATCCAGTGTTCTACCTCCATGGAGCTGTTTGGGATAAGTAATTAAATATAAATCATTATATATTGCCCCAGAGGAGCATATACCCATATATTCAGTCAGTAGATACGGACTGAACTGATACTCACTGGGTTGGACTCAAAGGTCTGCACCTAACTGCCGTCTTAAATGACAGTTTTGAATCCCCTGCAACACAAGATTTGTGCAGTCCCCTGTACAACAAGTTGATTCAAAACCTACCTTGCTCTTTGTAATGTGAGTTATGGTGTTATTGGCACCTTACGACAGGCATCGGTGTCTTGATTGCAGAACGTCGCTGAGGGATGTCACCATCCTGTCCTATAATGTACACTCACAACTTCATGACCGTACTTGTCTTTTAGCAATAATGTCACTACGAAAAACTGCGTACACTTTCTTGTAATACACCGCTATATGGGATTGTCCCTTATCACTAAAATGCACTGGAACAGAGTTCTTATCCATTTTCCCTGCGTTAGTGGAGATTGATAAGAGGTCGGAGGCACACTATAATGTCCCTTTGTTAGGTCACTGAATGCCGCAAAACAATTCCACTCGCTTTGGGACCCTAAAGCAATCTGAAGCCGCTTCTCTGCTCCTGCCCCAGCTTGCCCTGTATCGCTGACCTAAGCACTATTTCCCCATTTGCTAAACCTACAGAAAGCAATGCAGAATGCTTGATTTTTTGCTATGTCTGGGCTTAAACGACTATGAATGTATCCTTAACATAAGAACATAAGAAAGGAGGAACACTGCAGCAGGCCTGTTGGCCCATACTAGGCAGGTCCTTCACAATCCATCCCACTAACAGAATAATTGCCAACCTAATTTTCAATTCTACCCAAGAAATAAGCTTTGAAGATTCTATTAACTCAAGTGCGAGTCCCACTCAAATCCATCCCCTCTCACTCATGAATTTATCCAACCTAAATTTGAAACTACCCAAGGTCCTAGCTTCAATAACCCTACTAGGCAGACTGTTCCACTCATCAACTACCCTATTTCCAAACCAATATTTTCCTATATCCTTTCTAAATCTAAACTTATCCAATTTGAATCCATTATTGCGGGTTCTCTCTTCGAGAGAACACATAAGCAGTATAATGTGATCCTTTATTGACAACGTTTCGCCCACGCAGTGGGCTTTATCGAGTCACAGACAGATCTACCTGGAAAATGAGCAACATGGAGATATATATAGGGTACAGTCAGGTGGAGAATGCTGGGTCAGATGGAGAAAGCTGCATGTGAGTCTTAAAAGTAGTGTGATAGTTAAAAACATAGTGTGACTTAAAGGACCTGCAGTGTACCATTCTTGAGTTCTAGGTGGGATAGCGTTGAAGTAGTTTCTTGGCAATAGGTTCAGCTATGTTGTAGAAGCCGTTGTTCTGGTTGAAGTTGTTGGATATACAGATGAGTGATGATTCTAGGATTCTTCGGTATTGCGTGTTGTCTTCTCTGGCGATGAGTCTTGCGTTTCTGTAGTTGATTAAATGGTTGTGTAAATTTCGGTGTTGAACACAGGCATTTCTTGAGTCGTCAGATCTGCTTATGTGTTTATTTTTCCATTGTGTCGGTATTTTATACCATTTATTTCCACCTTATTTATATCCCCCTTATTAATACCCATCTTCCACTTATATACCTCGATCATGTCTCCCCTCATTCTTCGTCTTACAAGTGAATGTAATTTAAGGGTCTTCAATCTTTCTTCATACGGAAGATTTCTAATGCTATGAATTAACTTTGTCATTCGTCGCTGAATGTTTTCTAACGAATTTATATCCATTCTGTAAAATGGTGACCAGAACTGAGCTGCATAATCTAGGTGAGGCCTTACTAATGATGTATAAAGCTGTAATATAACCGCTGGACTTCTGTTGCTTACACTTCTTGATATAAATCTGTTACAAAATGACACGATATCTATTAATAATAGATATCTCCAGTGAACACTAGAAAGGAAAGCCCTTCTAGTATCCAGCCTGTTACTGGGCTTTTGCAACAAAGTCAGTATCCTGGTTCAGTTATCCGACATGTTATATAGATTAAGGGGATTGCAACTGATAGGGTACTAACCAAAGTAAATGATTTAAAAGATTTATTAACAAAGTGAGAAAATCTAGGGTAGCAAAGTAATTCAAATATAAAGATATTAAGATATCAAATAGGATACTTAGGAGGGTAGCTCCTACACTGCTCTCATATACAATAAGTCTGTGCTGAGGGCACATATATATCAATGACTCAGAGGTACCATCAGGTACAATGTCCGTAATAACAATAATATATATAAATAATAATAATGTTACGAGTGTGCTCCGGTAACTATGACTCGACTCAACCAGTGTACGACAGAACAACTTCTCATAAGCTAGCTGTACTAAAAAATTGACAATCAGAACAGCTTGATTGTCTAGTAAAATGACCACTTCGCAGAACAGCACTATAACAGGCAACAGCAACACAGCATCAGGAACAAGGAGATAGAAAATCGACCCTAACTGGGGACCATCAGTAGATCCTCCAAAACAGTCATAAAACTCCCTTACTACTGAAACTAGGTTCAGCATAAACAATCCCAAACTGTGGCGGTGCACAGATGCCTTATCGAAGTAGGTCTAGAGCTATAGCTTGAGACCTGAGTTTTCAAAGAGTGTCGAGGTGACACACAACCCAGAACAACGTCGTAATTCACTGTCTAATCTATTCTCTGTGAACAGAGTCACACAGAGTTCTGAGAAGTATGATTCGCCTCACCAACAAATACATACTCTACCTAACAGAGTCTAATGTCGAGAACAACAAGAGTGAGGAGTTGACTCGACGAAGGGCAGCAGGCCAGAGAGAGAGATGAAAGAGGAACCACCACCCAGCTCAGGTGTGTCCAGAGACTGACTCCCCCGCAACAAGACGCCGGCAGCTTAACAGTCGTTTGCCAACACCAAGGCAGTTACTACACACTCTCGAGCACAACAAAATATAATATCCTACCTAATATATATAGCTAAGTTAAATAATAGTCTAATAATAATATAAAGCAAAATATTAACGATTTAGCTATAATCGAGAATATTCGCAATATAAAATTATAGAAAATTGAAATATACATTATATACATTGAGGCCCAGTTCAAGGGGCGCAACAAAATCCCAGTAATCTATTTGCTTTATTTCTTACGCTTAGGCATTGCTGACTTGGTTTGAGGTTGCTGCTTACCATAACCCCCAAATCCTTTTCGCATTCTGTACGGCTGAGTTCAACATTATTAAGCTGGTAGGTGCTAGGGTTATGAACATTCCCGAGCTTTAGAACTTTGCATTTATCTACATTGAACTGCATCTGCCATTTTTCTGACCAGAAATTGAGTTTGTCTAAATCCTCCTGAAGTTCCGTGACATCTACGTCTGAATCGATTATCCTACCTACCTATCGAATTTGCTCATATCACTAGTAATTCCCTCGTCATGGTCATTTATATATATTATAAACAACAACGGGCCCAAAACCGATCCCTGTGGAACGCCACTTGTTACAGATCCCCACTCCGATTTAACCCCATTTATGCACACCCTCTGCTTCCTATTGGTGAGCCATGACTCGATCCATGAAAACACTTTACCCCCAATGCCGTGAGCAGCCACTTTCTTTAACAGTCTCTGATGTGGTAATCTATCAAAAGCCTTACTAAAATCCAAATAAACAATATCGAATTCTTTATCATGATCAACTGCCTCAAAAGCCTTACTGAAAAAGTTAATAAATTAGTTAGGCAGGAACGGCCCTGGTGAATCCATGTTGAGTATCATTAATCAAATTATGCTTATCGAGATGGCTTCTTATGTTATCAGCTATAATCGACTCTAATAATTTGCCTACAATTGAAGTTAGACTTATTGGGCGGTAATTTGATGGTAACGACTTATCCCCTGCTTTAAAAATAGGAATTACATTAGCCATCTTCCACGTATCAGACACTACACCTGTTTGAAGAGATAGGTTAAAAATGTTAGTTAAGGGTTCACAGAGTTCTATTTTGCATTCCTTAAGAACCCTTGAAAAAAGCTCATCAGGGCCTGGCGATTTATTTTGCTTCAAACGGTCTATCTGTTTGATAACCATTTCGCTAGTGACTGTGATACTACATAATTTATCTTCTTCAGATAAATAAAGTGGGTGTTGAATTTCCTTAATTTTCCTACTGCCATAAGAGAGCGATTTTCACTTATTAACTCACACTCTTTCTAACACTGGTCAGCCATGATGTAACTTACTGGCGCCCTGGGTACTAACATGTGTTAATAATTAAACTGTTGACAAGGCAGCCAGCAAGACGTGTCTGCCCCTTTCTAAGGGCTGGGCCCTTGAAAAGGTTGATGGGGGATGAAAGGGCTCATACCCCCCCTCTCTTGGAGAACTTTCTCTACAATTGAAGACTCTGCAAAACTCCAAGCGGACATCAACCAAATCTTCAAATGGGTCACTCAAAACAATATGAAGTTCAATGAGGAGAAATTTCAACTACTCAGATATGGAAAACTTGAGGAAATAAAAAATGTATCAAGGCATATGACAAATTCTAACCATACAATAGAGCAAAAAAGAAATGTGAGGGACCTGGGAGTGATAATGTCAGAGGATCTCACCTTTAAAGACCACAACAATGTATCTACCTCATTGGCTAAGAAAATGATAGGATGGATAATGAGAACCTTCAAAACAAGGGACGCCAAGCCCATGATGACACTCTTCAAATCACGTGTTCTCTCTAGGCTGGAATACTGCTGTACGCTAATGGCCCCCTTCAAGGCTGGCGACATTGCAGACCTGGAGAGAGTACAAAGAACTTTCATAGCACACATAAGTACAATAAAGCACCTAAATTACTGGGAACGGTTGAAGGTCGTTGAAGAGGAACATAAAAAAGGACCTGAAACTCTTCCCAAGAATTAAGATTAGTCCAATTTATCATTAAATTCTTCCCAAATATTGTTAATTATAAATGAATCCAATTTATATAAACCAAAAGAAATATTCATATTAGGTTGCTCTGTGAAGACTTTTCTACTGTGCTTCCGTTCTTAGCTACCTGACATTGGATGATGGCTTCCCTCGACTACGAGCAGCTATATCTCCAAATGAAGGCGGAATTAACGGAAGCTAGAAGAGAAATTCAACGATTGAAGGGTATATGCAACGATTATCTTCGGAACAATGTCGCCAATGATCAGACCAACGAATGGATGCTAGTCGGATCTGAAGGGACGAAGCTGAAGTTGAAGAAGGTCCAGGAGACTGCTTTAAAAACCAGCAACTCTTTTTCCTTGTTATCAGACGAATGTGAAGACATCCCAGCGAAGACCATCTCTACAAAGACCGTTGAGAACGTCATGCACATCGCCAGTAGAGGTAAGAACATTGTTTTAGTTGGGGATAGTCAGATTAGGTTTATGGATAGGGAATTTTGTCTTAAGGATAGGAATAGGAGGCAGAGGGTATGTTATCCTGGGGCTGGGATGAAGGATATTGTTAGCCGTCTGGACGACATCATGAGAGGTAATGCGAGCAATCCTATTATCTGTCTCATTGCTGGAGGGAACGATGTTGGCAGATGTAGGAGTGAGGAGCTGATTAGCAGCTATAGGTCAGCAATAGACAGAATTAGGAAGAAGGGTGGGAACCCTGTCATATGTGGTATTTTGCCAAGGAGAGGAGTTGGAAATGAATGGTCGTCCAGGACAATTGGTGTCAATTGCTGGCTGGACAAATACTGTAAGGAAAATGCAGTAACATTCATTGACAACTGGGACCTCTTCTATGGCAGAAATGACATGTATGCCAGGGATGGGGTTCACTTATCTAGGTCTGGGGTGGGGGCACTGGCAACTGCAGTGGAGGGAGTTGTTAGGTGGTGGGGGTGTTACGGCCCCCTACCTAACAATGGTTGTTAGGTAGTTACCTTACCGGCCGGCAATCAAGGGGTTACGTCATCAGACCTGATGTTTGACTGCCGGGCCGGCTAGACCGACAGTGTCAACCAGACTCTCCTATACACAAGACTGGAGAGTTCACCAGCTCCCTGATACACTACTGGAGTTCGCCAGGCAGATCTGCTTGAGAGTTGTAGACTCTCGCAGTGTGGTGCTGGTGACAGGCCTACAGTGCTCCAGTGCTGAGAGAACTGGAAGCTTTATTCTCTCTAGACGGTGTTACTCGAGAGCAACTCTGTACTTGTGATGTTTGCAAGGCCAAGTACAGTTGATGAGAACACTGTAATGAGGAGAGCGGCAAGTCTGGTCACCAGAATTACCTACTGGCTTTCATCGTACCTGCGACTATGTACCTGCGACTATGTACCTGAGACTATGTACCTGAGATTGTGTTTACCCGGAGATTGTTACCTGGAGTGTCAGGTATTCAGTGGTGTATCCAGAGAGTTTGTGACGGTGGCACGACACAAGTTAAGAGTCGTGTATTTGGTGTGTGTCATAACGCGGTGCAAAGGCTTTATTAGAGAATGAGTTCATGATACAGGGGGCGTGCCATGTGGCACAGAGAAGGTGTCATGTGACACAGCGATGGAGTCTTATGGTACAGAGAGATCGGGTGTCGTGGAACCCCATAAGCGTGCCATAAGACAGAGATAAGGGTGTCTGAAGACACGGTTGAGAAGGAGTATCATGACAAGGTGTGGTAGTGTCCTGTGTGACACGATGACGGCAGCGACTTGACACTGCACTAAGTATATGATTTTACTTGTGAGTTTTATCTTGTACTATGATTTTTGTGTATATAAATATGTTTTTACACAAATTATAAGATTATATGTTTTTATTCAGAGTATATGTTTTTATATTAATAATAATATAATAAATATTGAAAATCTGATATTTTACTTAGTATCCCTAACAGTCGTTTATTACAAATGGTTATTTTTTAAACTAGAAAAAGTTAGTGGTATGGGTTATGGGGGGAAAACAGTGAAGTCCCAGTGTAGTAATGTTATAAATTCTAGGGGAACTAGTACTTGGCAGAATAAGGTGGATATTGGAAAGCCAGTGGCACTAGGTGACAAGGACAGTAATTGGTATAGTGGAAAAATAGAAATTAACAGGAAGGGTAAAGAGAAAGGAGGGTCTTTAAATGTATATTACACCAATAGTCGTAGTGCTAGGAATAAGATGGACGAGTTGAGATTAGTTGCAAGTACGGGTAATATTGATGTTTTTGCAATAACTGAGACATGGTTTAATATGAAAAATCAGGACATGCCTGCCGAATGTCACATTCAGGGTTTTAAATTGTTCCAAGTAGACAGAAGTATCGGGAAAGGGGGTGGGGTGGCACTCTATATCTGTGATCATTTAAATTGTTGCATAAAACCGGGTATAAAGTCTGAAATAACACATACAGAGTCTGGATAGAATTTTCAGAGAGGTGTGAAAAATTGATTTTAGGCGTGATTTACCGTCCTCCAAACTTAGATAGGGAACAAGGGAGACTACTTTGGGAGGAAATTGTTAAGGCCACAAGGCACGATAACGTAGTAATTCAAGGGGACTTTAACTTTAGTCAGATTAATTGGAAATTCTTGACAGGGAATTTAGAATCTAACGACTTTTTAGAAGTAGTTCAGGATTGCCTTTTGAAGCAGTTTGTGACAAAACCTACAAGGGGAAATAACCTACTTGACTTGGTTCTGGCAAGCAAGGAAACCCTTGTTAATAATTTAGAAATTACAGAGGAACTCGGCTCAAGCGACCGCATTGAATGGATGTATGATAGTAGGGATAATTCAGTAACGGTCCCAGATTTTCGCTTAGCAGATTATAATGGACTTAGAGAACACTTATCAACTGTGGACTGAGGTGACGAAGAGAGGTATCAATATGACAGTTTTCTTAACACTATACAGGCTGCCCAAAGAACATTTATCCCATATAAAGAAATTATATCAAGTAGAAATGACCCAAAATGGATGAATAATAGGCTCAAGTATCTTTTAGGGCAGAAGAAAGGAATTTATAGGCACATAAAAAGAGGTGAGGATCATCTTATAAATCAGTATACTGACATAAAGAGGGACGTTAAAAAGGGGATAAGAACAGCTAAACGGGACTATGAAATTAAAGTTGCTAGGGATTCAAAAGCTAACCCAAAAAGTTTTTCCAGGTTTATAGAACAAAAGTTAGGGACAAGATAGGTCCCCTTAAAAATAACTTTGGGCATCTTACTGACAAGGAGAATGATATGTGCTCTATTTTTAATAATTATTTTCTCTCGGTTTTCACACAGGAAGACATTAATAATATCCCAGTAATTAATTTTTACAGAGGCCCAGAAGAAGATAAATTATGTAATATCACAGTCACTAGCGAAATGGTTATGAAACAACTAGACTGACTGAAACAAAATATATCGGCGGGTCCTGATGAGCTTTTTGCAAGGGTTCTTAAGGAATGCAAAATGGAACTCTGTGAACCATTATCTAACATTTTTAATTTATCTCTTCAAACAGGTGCAGTGTCTGATATGTGGAAGATGGCTAATGTAATTACTATTTTTAAAGCAGGGGACAAGTCACTACTGTCAAATTACCGCCCAATAAGCCTGACCTCAATTGTAGGCAAAAATCCTAGAGTCAATTATAGTTGATAATATTAGAAGCCATCTAGATAACCATAATTTGATTAATGATACTCAGCATGGATTCACGAGGGGCCCTTACTGCCTATCTAATTTATTAACCTTCTTCAGTAAAGCTTTTGAGGCTGTTGATCATGATAAAGAATTCGATATTGTTTATTTAGACTTTAGTAACTCTTTTGATAGAGTACCGCACCAGAGACTGTTAAAAAAAGTGGCAGCTCATGGCATTGGGGGAAAAGTGCTCTCATGGATCGAGTCATGGCTCACCAATAGGAAGCAGAGAGTGTGCATAAATGGGGTTAAATCCGAATGGGGACTTGTAACAAGTGGTGTTCCACAGGGATCAGTCTTAGGCCCGTTGTTATTTGTAATATATATCAATGACCTTGACGAGGAATTACTATTGATATGAGCAAATTCGCCGACGACACGAAGATAGGTAGGATAATTGATTCAAACATAGATGTCATAGAACTTCAGGAAGATTTAGACAAACTTAATTCGTGGTCAGAAAAGTGGCAGATGCAGTTCAATGTAGATAAATGCAAGGTTCTGAAGCTCGGGAGTGTCCATAACACATGCACTTATAAGTTAAATAACGTAGAACTTAGCCATACAGATTTCGAGAAGGACTTGGAGGTGATGGTAAGCAGCAACCTTAAACCAAGACAGCAATGCCTAAGCGTACGTAATAAGGCAAATAGATTACTGGGATTTATATCAAGAAGTGTTAGCAACAGAAGTCCAGAGGTTATATTACAGCTTTATACATCATTAGTAAGGCCTCACCTAGATTACACAGCTCAGTTCTGGTCTCCATATTACAGAATGGATATAAATTCGTTAGAAAACATTCAGCGTAGAATGACTAAATTAATACATAGCATTAGAAATCTTCCTTACGAAGAAAGATTGAAGACCCTTAAATTACATTCACTTGTAAGACGTAGAATGAGGGGAGACATGATCGAGGTATACAAGTGGAAAATGGGTATTAATAAAGGGGATATAAATAAGGTCTTGAGTATATCTCTCCAAGAGAGAACCCGCAATAATGGATTTAAGTTAGATAAGTTTAGATTTAGAAAGGATATAGGAAAGTATTGGTTTGGAAATAGGGTATTTGATGAGTGGAACAGTCTGCCTAGTAGGGTTATTGAAGCTAGAACCTTGGGTAGTTTCAAATTTAGGTTGGATAAATTCATGAGAGAGAGGGGTTTGATTTGAGTAAGGCCTCACCTAGATTACGCAGCTCAGTTCTGGTCTCCATTTTACAGAATGGATATAAATTTGTTGGAAAACATTCAGCGACGAATGACAAAGTTAATTCATAGCATTAGAAATCTTCCGTATGAAGAAAGATTAAAGACCCTTAAATTACATTCACTTGTAAGACGAAGAATGAGGGGAGACATGATCGAGGTATATAAGTGGAAGATGGGTATTAATAAGGGGGATATAAATAAGGTCTTGAGGATATCTCTCCAAGAGAGAACCCGCAATAATGGATTCAAATTGGATAAGTTTAGATTTAGAAAAGATATAGGAAAATATTGGTTTGGAAATAGGGTAGTTGATGAGTGGAACAGTCTGCCTAGTAGGGTTATTTAAAAATAAACACATAAGCAGTATAATGTGATCCTTTATTGACAACGTTTCGCCCACGCAGTGGGCTTTATCGAGTCACAGACAGATCTACCTGGAAAATGAGTAACATGAATATATATAGGGTATAGTCAGGTGGAGAATGCTGGGTCAGGTGGAGAAAGCTGCATGTGAGTCTTAAAAGTAGTGTGATAGTTAAAAACATTGTGTGACTTAAAGGACCTGCAGTGTACCATTCTTGAGTTCTAGGTGGGATAGCGTTGAAGAAGTTTCTTGGCAATAGGTTCAGCTATGTTGTAGAAGCCGTTGTTCTGGTTGAAGTTGTTGGATATACAGATAAGTGATGATTCCAGGATTCTTCGGTATTGCGTGTTGTCTTCTCTGGCGATGAGTCTTGCGTTTCTGTAGTTGATTAAATGGTTGTGTAAATTTCGGTGTTGAGCACAGGCATTTCTTGAGTCGTCAGATCTGCCTGCGTACTGGTGTTCTGAAATGCGTGTTTGGAGGTCTCTGGATGTTTCGCCAACGTATAATTTGCTGCCAGTGGCACTAGGTGACAAGGACAGTAATAGGTATAAGGAAAAACAGAAATGAGCAGGAAGGGTAAAGAGAAAGGAGGGTCTTTAAGTGTATATTTCACCAATAGTCGTAGTGCTAGGAATAAGATGGACGAGTTGAGAGTAGTTGCAAGTACAGGTAATATTGATGTTTTTGCAATAACTGAAACATGGTTTAATATGAAAAATCGGGACTTGCCTGC
>WNWK01047108.1:0-14063 GCA_009830355.1 Cherax destructor | reverse complement strand
TTTTTAAATATTAATAAGTTTGTCATCTCATACGAATGGAATAATGTGAATTTGTAAAATATTTTTTTGTTGTGTTTTGGACTACAGGTGGTCCTCAACTTACAGTGGGTCAGCTCTACGAACCCGTAAGTTTAAAATATTTTAAGTCAAATATGAATGCTATGATAAATAAGTCAATAAATAACTACTATCACTGAATAATAAACAAATAATTACTCTAATTAAATACCAGTATTGAAAAATCAATAAATGAATACAAGTTGTTGCCTTCATGTTGGGTAATTATCTCTAAGTTTCATTTCCAAAGTACCATTGTAAAGTTGAAATATCCCAAGTCGAACCATTGTAAGTTGAGGCGCACCTGTAGTGTACGGTATTGGAATAAAAGAATAGCCATTTATTGCAGGAATACTGCTCTAGTACATGTTTGACCACAATTCCCATTTTCTCAGAATTTTTTTTGTACTTATTTCAAAGTTAAACAGGAGAACGATGTATTTATTGTTTGTGGTTCGTGTATATTTGTAAATGCTGTAGGGGTTATACACCTGGCTTGGTTATGCAGCACCTAGCTTGGTTGTGCAACACCCTGGCTTGGTTATGCAACACCTGGCTTGCTTGTGCAACACCTGGCTGGGCTATACAACACCTGGCTGGGCTATACAACACCTGGCTGGGCTATACAACACCTGGCTGGGCTATACAACACCTGGCTGGGCTATACAACACCTGGCTGGGCTATACAACACCTGGCTGGGCTATACAACACCTGGCTGGGCTATACAGTATCTGGCTGGGCTATACAACACCTGGCTAGCTATGCACCACCTGGCTTTGTTATGCATCACCTAGCTTTTTATACACCACTGGCTTGGTTATACTCAAACGATCTCCACAGATTCAGCATTTTCCATAAATGTAACAATTTTCCTGGCTAGGATGTTCATCTCTGGAGTACTGTAGCCACTGCTCCTGTGTCCTCACATCAAACAGGCAAATGTTATTGTCTGCTAGATGGTTCATATATAAGATCAAATGCAGCATCCTTGGCTGGGGTTGAACTAGAGTCAAAAACACGATAGTTACATCATTTTCTTTATGTTCCTGGTGCTGTTAGAGTGTTGGAAAAGTAGGATTAATGAAGGGATTCAGAGAACCTAGTTAGGGGGACTTTGAGTCCTGGTGGTGGGAAGTACAGTGCCTGCACTCTGAAGGATGAGTGAGGATGTTACAGTTCTGGAGGTGGCAAGTACATTACCTGCACTCTGAAGGATGGGTGAGGATGTTACAGTACTGGAGGTGGGAAGTACAGTGCCTGTACTCTGAAGGATGAGTGAGGATGTTACAGTTCTGGAGGTGGCAAGTACATTACCTGCACTCTGAAGGATGGGTGAGGATGTTACAGTACTGTAGGTGGGAAGTACAGTGCCTGCACTCTGAAGGATGAGTGAGGATGTTACAGTTCAAAGGGTCACATTAACTGTGATGTTGCATTGTTTCTGACATGACAGCTATTGAATGAATGATGGTGAATGTGTTCCCTCTTTTATTTGATCGCCCCATCATGGTGGGAGACGACTGATATGTAAAAATATTATATATATTCTTTTTCTGTATCATTTACAGGTCTGTGTATAAAAAAGACTGCTGGACAGTTTTGAAAAGCAGATGACCAATTGCTGGATAATCAAGGATATATTTATTTAGCCACACAGTTGTGTGCATGATAATGTGTATAAATAATGTGAATAAATGTGTAGAATGAGGTTCTTCCATATATACGTTTTACAGGGCATCAACATGACACTGTATATCTCTGAATTCATATAGATAACGAATAACCATTTTTAAGTCTTTCTCATAATTCGGTGTCTTATACATCAGCATTGTACAATCAGTGTAGTTTTCAGAATTTTTTTCAATGGGCTGGCAGGGTGACCTAAAAAAGAAAAATGAAAGTTTTTTTTTTAACCCTTTCAGGGTCGCAAGGCCCTCTCCCAAACTCGTTCTCAGGGTTACAAATTTTTCGGAAGAAAAAAATAAATTATTTTTTCTTATGAAATGATAGAGAATCTTTTTCCGATCATAACACCACCAAAATTATGAAATTTGATGGAAAACTAACGGAATTATGCTCTCGCGAAGTTAGCGGTATCGATGACATTTACGCATCGGCGATTTCGCATCAATGTAAAAACGGTATAAATAATATCAGCACACTTGTGCAAGAATATTAGACTCGCCAGTTGATGAGTATTGGACGCATGGTGTGATTTGTTTACTCTTGAACATCGCCCAAAATCGAACAACAAGTTAATGTGCAAAGCAATGAAATCAAGGAAACACGATTGCTAGGAAAACAAGGTAAACCTAGTATAATGATCAGACTTCATTCATATGATACAAAAAAGAATCTAACTAAATCAGCAATTACAATGAAATGTGGAGTATACATCAACGAGTGCCTAACCAGGAAACGTCAAAACCTTCTGTTTAGGCTGAGAAAACTTAAACTGGAGAACAAAATCCATCAGTGCTTCGCTCGTGATGGGAAAATACTAGTTCGAAAAGTATCAACAGGTCAGCAATTTTCTATATCAAACGAACGTGATCTCACCAACTTCCTTAGACAAGCTGACATTACCATTACTGATTAGCCTATTGTCCTCAACACATAATATACGTGTGGTGTATTAGTGTATGTTACTACTACTTTGTGAAATTTTTTTGTACTATATACTAGCTAGTACCAACTACCTCATACACTATGTACTTTACTTTTAGTGCTATTACTTGCTTCAACTTTATAATATAAATCAAATCTTGCTTCTAAGTTAATTTTATATCATATTTACTATCTGTCCATTTAATTTAATCCCCATTTATATATTCTCTTGAAATAGTTCCCAGCAAATCAATACCTAGTACTGCCTTTCATCCAATAATTCCTTTTACTTAAGGTGCTAATTCTGGTGCTAAAGTGTTTTACTCTTTTATTTACTATTATATTCCCTAAAGTGTTAACTTGTAATTAAGGTGCTATTTTTGGTGCTAAAGTGTTTACTCTTTTTATTTACTATTATATTCCTAAAGTGTTAACCCTCATTGTTTACTATTATATTCCCTAGATTTTATCTAAAAAATCTAACTGCCACAGTTCTCTTATTAATTTTTATTATAATAATTAAGGTGCTAACTCAGGTACTAATTTACTTTACTTTCATTGTTTGCTATCATTTCCCTAGCTCCTTTATTCCCAGCTTTAGTAAACTACCATAGTTCAATTAATTGCATTTGTATAAATTGACTAAGGTACAAATTCACGTGCCAAGAACTCTGTCAAATACCCTGTATCTCTACAAACTCTTATTAAAAATTTGTAATAATCAAATAGTTCCTAAGCATTTATTCTAGTATCATATTATTAAGTTTAGTATTATCTATTCTTCTCAGGTCTAGTTATAGAATCACATCAAATCTTATGATTACAGGAATTGATCCTGATATCAACCTATTATTAAATGACTTACATGATTCCAACAGCAACTGTAACTATTACACAGCAGATCAAGCAAAGACATTACTCAGAGCCAACAATAACATAACTATCTTCAATTACAATGTTAGATCTTTGAGCAAACATTATGATGACCTCACAGCACTACTCCAATCCCTCCAGACCAATATGTCAATCATCACACTCACTGAGACCTGGCTGAAGCCTGATACTACAGATGTCTATGGCATCCCAGGTTACACAGCCATTCACAATTGCAGGACAGATCAGCTAGGGGTGGAATAGCTATATATTACTCAGATCAACTTGAATGTATCAATAACTCTTGCATAAGGGATGAGCATGGAGAATATATTATAGCTAAATTTAAATCAAAAGACCTGCAAAACCCCTCACAGTGATAAACATCTACAGATTACCACAGTCAAACATTCACCAATTTAGTGAAAACTAGGTAACCTAATAACTGATGCACACATGAACAAAGACCATTTGCTGCTCACAGGAGACTTCAATATAAATCTCCTACATGACCAGGACCCACAAGTAACAGAATTCACAAACACTATGAGCAACTGCTTGTTACTACCAACAATATCAAAACCTACAAGAATCTCCGAGACTAGTACCTCACTACTAGACCACATCTGGACTAATACTATAGCCCCTCTAAAATCAGGCATCATCACAGACAACACCACAGACCACTATCCGACCTTTCTCATAACTAATCTTGGTAAATTGCCCCTAGATATTACAAAAGTTACCTTCAGACTACATAATGAGTCAGCTGTAAATAACTTTATAACAGCTATGATTAACATTGACTGGCATAATGAGTTAGAAACATATACAGATACTAATGAATGCATCAAGAATTTCCTTAACAAAACCCACCACCTCTATAACAAACATTGCCCTAAAAAACTAAACAGATCACATAAGAGACTTAACAATCCCTGGCTAACACCCAGCATCCTTAAATCCATTAACAAAAGGCACCAATATGAAAAACAATACAGAAGGGGTCTAATAACCAGAGAACAATCCAAACGCTACTCATCAACCCTTACCAGCCTGATAAGGAGATCAAAAAATTGTATTATGAGAACAGACTCCAGAACATAAAAGGTGATATGAAAAGACCTGGAAGACCCTATCTGCAATTCTAGGAAATAATAAGATAGCGAAAAACAACACCATCAAATTATCAAGAGCAGATGAACCCCTACTCTCACCTACTGAGACAGCAAACAGACTTAATGTTTTCTTCTCACCATAGGAAAGAATCTAGCGAGTAAAATCCAAGCTCAAACACCCGTCCAACAGACTACCTCACAAACACCTACCCTAATACGCTATTCCTAGCTCCTACCAACCCAATTGAAGTCTCGCTCATAATCAACACCCTTAAAAACAAGGCAGGAGACATAAACAGCCTACCAACTTTTATGTACAAAAAAGCTTCACAGGTACTGTCACCAATCATAGCAACACTATTCAATAAATCCATTGAAGCCTCTACCTTTCCATCAATTCTCAAAATAGCTAGGGTCACCCCGATCCACAAAGGAGGTGATCAAACAGACCTGAATAATTATAGACCAATTTCTAATTTACCATTGCTTTCTAAAATCTTCGGAAAATTAATTCATAGACAAATCTATTCCTACCTCGTCTCACACAATGTACTCAACCCTGTCAATTTGGATTCAGGACAAACAAGAGCACAAACGATGCTATTACACACATGTTGGAGTTAATATATACAGCACTTGAGAAAAAAGAAGTCCCACTGGGAATCTTCATTGATCTCCGCAAAGCTTTTGATACAGTCGACCATGATTTACTGCTCACAAAATTAGCACACTATGGTATAAGGGGGCACCCACTCAACTACCTAAAATCATACCTCACCAACAGAAGCCAATACGTGTACACAAATGGAGAGAACTCTTCCACACAACCAATTACAATCGGAGTCCTCAGAGAAGTGTCCTGGGGCCACTCCTATTCCTCATTTACATAAATGACCTACCGAATGCATCACAACTACTCAAACCCATTTTATTTGCAGATGACACAACATATGTCTTCTCTCACCCAAATCCAGTTATACTGGCCAACACTGTTAATGCCGAATTACAGAAAATATCAACATGGATGACGACTAACAAGCTTACTCTCAATACTGACAAGACCTACTTCATACAGTTTGGAAGCAAAGTCACAAATGTTCCACTTAACATAACACTTAATGGTACACCCATCACAAGACTCACAGAGGGAAAATTCCTAGGAATCCACCTTGACAGTAGCCTTAAATTCCAAACACATATACAACAAATTTCCAAGAAAATCTCGAAGACAGTAGGCATATTATCAAAGATACGCTATTATGTACCTCAATCAGCTCTCCTTGCACTCTATCATTCACTTATCTACCCGTATCTCACCTATGGAATCTGTGCATGGGGATCAACAACGTTAAATCACCTTAGACCACTCATAACACAACAAAAGGCCGCAGTCAGAATGATAACAAATTCCCACTCTAGACAGCATACTCCACCAATATTCAAAAGTCTCAAACTACTCACCGTAAAGAACATTCATACTTACTCTTGTGCCTACTACATATATAAAACTTTACACTCTAATATAAACCCTCTGCTCAAAACTCTCCTCACCAACTTTAATAGGACCCATGACCACAACACACGACACAGATCACTTTTTGATATACCCTGTGTTCATATCAACCTATGTAAAAATTCTATGCACATAAAGGGCCCCAGAATCTGGAATTCATTACCAGTAAATATTAAGATAATCTTGTCTGAAAATCAATTTAAGACTCAACTCAAAAACCACCTACTCACCCAAACCTAAATGATCATGCTATAAACTACTTTAAAAAATGCTCATTGTTACTTTCCTATACGATAATCTCAATTTTTAATAATATGTTACTATTATGTTACCCCTACTCATATTATAAGTTAATGTCAAAAATGCTCAATGTTATTTTCCTTAAGATAATCTCAATTCCATATTATCATTCAAGAATCTTAACACCTGTAACAATCTAAGATCTAATATCATTATATAATAATTTAAACAGTAAAATTTCATCATATTGTAATTTTGAAAATAATTTTTAACTAGAATAAACTCAATAAATTTCTCTAATATTAAGTACCTAGTTTTTAAGGACTAGAATAAGCTGCCCCTAATGCCATGGCATGTCAGTGGCTCTCCTTGCACTCAATTTACATTGTAACTTCCAATACCCATGTAACCTGCAATGAAATAAAATTTGTTTGTTTGTTTGTTTGTTTTGTTTATTTTCACTACTTTGCACTCAGTTTCAAGGTACTTGTCATTGTGAAACCAATCAAAATTATCTCCATTTCTGTAATATATCATCCATTTTATCAAAAGAGACCAAGAAAACGAGAATACAAGCATAAATACCATACGAAGACTGCAAAGTCGCTGTTTTAAACCAAAAAAACAGTCAGTTTTTTTTCCTCATTATGCACTGTGTGGTGCAGTATTTTTTTATACTGCGCACACTAACCGCACAGACCCATTCTTTCACATCTAGGCCTACCAGCCTGTTTCCACTTGATTTGAGGGCGCTAGAATTTAGGCGTACTAGTACGGCGAAAACCCTCATGCGTAAGCTGTACTAGTACGACCGAAACCCTGAAAGGGTTAAATTTAGTATTGCATACAGGAGAAGGGGTTACTAGCCCTTGCTGCAGGCATTTTAGTCGCCTCTTACCACACGCATAACTTTTGGAGGAAAAATTCTTTTCTTATGCTTAAATGTTGATGGTATAGCAGTGTGGTACAGTTGTCTTAGGCATGGAACAATGATGTACAAAGCCAGGATTACCTATACATTTATCATTTACAAGTCATAGTAATGGTATAGACATGTAGTGTACAATATAGTACAGTCTCTCCTCACTTAACGACAAAGTTCCGTTCCTAAGACCACGTCGTTAAACGAATTCGTTGCTACGTGAGGAGCATACTATAATGATAGTGGGTTTGTGTCAACCATCTTTGATATTGTTTTAATGTCACCTTTGCAACATTTATAACATTTCTGGTATATTTTTAAATGTTTATACAGCAGTGTACTGTATATTGTAATAAACAGAATAGAGGAAACCAGCTCCACTGTACATTATTTAGGTATGAATACTGGTCAGACAGCCCATCGTAAGTCCGAGGCGTCGGTAAACGAGTACATCGCTAAGTGAGGAGAGGCTGTACAGTACTTTAGTTTGGTTAGTGTGGATCTAGTGGGCCCAAAAATTTTAATATCAAGATTATATACAATATTAATTATGAGGTTTGTATAGAACAGTGGTGTTGATCTGTCCCTAAAATATATAGCAGAATAAACATTGATTAAAGATCTATTAGAATTCTACCCAACTTATGACAATAAAAAAGAATATAACAGTACGAGGAAGTTAGAAAGACATTATATACTGACCTATGGTAAGAAATAGTAGCAGGAAAAATGTTGTTAGAATCGTTTTTATGTTTACAATTATTTGTTTAAGTTTTCCAAAATATTTTTAATATAATTGTAATTAAGTGTTTGATTAGGACTACAACCATGTGATACCATTATAGATTACACGTAGTCTGGGTTTATGTCATCCTAAATGCTGGACCTAACGACCTGTCACTGGTCCAACTGACACAAAATCAATCTAGACTCGTTTTACTTTTTTAACTCAAATTAACCTTTGTTTACTTCCGCACGACACAATGTTTGTACAACTGTGCTTGTCACTATACATTGTCCCTCCACTGTGCTTCCCACTATACACTGTCCCTCCACTGTGCTTCCCACTATACACTGTCCCTCCACTGTGCTTCCCACTATACACTGTCCCTCTACTGTGCTTCCCACTATACACTGTCCCTCCACTGTGCTTCCCACTATACACTGTCCCTCCACTGTGCTTCCCACTATACACTGTCCCTCCACTGTGCTTCCCACTATACACTGTCCTCCACTGTGCTTCCCACTATACACTGTCCCTCCACTGTGCTTCCCACTATACACTGTCCCCCATTGTGCTTCCCACTATACACTGTCCCTCCACTGTGCTTCCCACTATACACTGTCCCTCCACTGTGCTTCCCACTATACACTCACACTGTCCCTCCACTGTGCTTCCCACTATACACTCACACTGACCCTCCACTGTGCTTCCCACTATACACTCCTGACCCTCCACTGTGCTTCCCACTATACACTGAACTCCCTCCACTGTGCTTCCCACTATATCACTACACTGTCCCTCCACTGTGCTTCCCACTATACACTTGTCCCTCCACTGTGCTTCCCACTAAAATCCCCTGAGGTACCCTCCACTGTGCTTCCCACTTCTATTCATTCCCTCCACTGTGCTTCCCTTTAACTGTCCTCACTGGCTTCACTTATCTGTACCCTTCTCCATATACACTAATGTCCCTCCACTGTTCTTCCCACTACCAGATATACCCACCTTGTCACTATAACTCATGTGGTTTTAGCTTCTATTTTCTTGTAATATTTGTAATTGAAGGTGTGTCCGGTCCTCAGCTCAAACATGACATTATTATTGAACAATCAGACACATGTACAACATCTGGGTATGTTTATTTGTAGACGTTGCACCATCCAGTGTCTTTATTAATACAAGGACATAATGTGAAGACTGTACAGTCTTCACATTATGTTCTTGTATTGATAAAGACACTGGATGATGAAATGTTTACAGATGGTGATACCTAGATGTTGAACATCTGGGTATCTAATTCTTCATCTTGTAAATATTGTATATGATTCGTGTACAACATGGTATTGTACACCATTTGTGTACAACATGGCTGACTCTCTTACAGATTTTGCATTTTCTGTGACTACAATATTGTGGTTTTTTTGAGTGTTGGGGTCAGGAGAAGGAAATAAATGGCCCAGGATGAGGAGAGTGCAGCAGGTTCTCAAATAACATCATTTTGGTATAATGTTGATGTGATAAAAAATTGAATGAATATAATTATACTAAATGATTGTAAACTAAAAATTCATAAAGTAGTATATGATAATCATACGACAATTGTTTCGCTTAAAGTTTCAGTCTCCATGATGTTAACCCCTTAACTGTCCAAACGTAGATCTACGTTCTTACCGCTAGCGCTCCGACCTTGATTTTCTCCATAAGAAAGCATGTAAAAAAACAGATCTACGTTTGGAGCGCTACATGAGAGAACAGAGATCTACGTTTGGACAGTTAAGGGGTTAAGTGAGGACTTACTGTATGGGTCACGGACTGGGTCACGGGGACGTTGACCCCCGAAGCCTCCTCCAGGTATAGTTAAGGAAGTTACAGTGGAACCTCGGTACTTGAACTCAATTCATTCCAGAAGGCTGTGAGTGCCGATCCGTTCAAGTATCGAACAAATTCTTCCAAACCAATTTTCTTGTTGGTTGGCTGTTATCACTAATCTTCATAGGCCCCATGGTGACTTATTTATACAAATATAAAAAACACCAAAAAATGCAAAGAAACACTAAATAGTTTACAGCGAAGTTCTGGCAGGTCGTGTTTGTTTGGTCGAGTGCCAAGCCTTGTTCGAGCACCGAGGTTCCACTGTAGTGACTAACTCCTCCGTAGAAATACCTTCATGCATGCGAAGGTTCTTCCTCTGAAGAATTGGAGCAGCGCTCTCTCCGCTGTCTCCTCTAGGCACTGCATGACCCCTGTCAGTTTAGCACCTCTTCCCCATTTAATATTTTTTTAAACACATAGGCTGTTTCTCACCGAGGCAGAGTGACCCGAAAAAGAAGAAACACTTCCATCATCACTCGCTCCATCACTGTCTTGCCAGAGGTGCGCTGACACTACACTTCAAAAACTAGTGGTGGAGATACAGAAAATAGACTAAACCTTTTAGTTTCCTTTTTGTGCAATATAATAGATGAGATGCGAATATAATAGATGAGATGCGAATACCAATAAGTTGTAGACACATGGACAGTACCTGTCTAAGTTTATTAAGAAAACAATCATCTATGTCTCAGACTTTATTGTGATAGATCATATCTGGTGACCACAGTTTATAGGCTGGAGAGAGAAACATAAGTGTAAATATTAGAGAAGTATGACAGTATGCCTACTGGCCCATGCTAGGGTAGATCTTGAGGCACATTAACATGTTAAGTAATGATGGTAGTAGTTAATGGTGGTGTATCTGCTTCAATATTTATATTATTAGTGATCTCCAATTATCTGCGTAAGTCCATGAAGCATTGTATGGAAAATGAGTTTTACCATAATTAAGAACTCGTTTTTCTTGCACTTGTGAGAGGTCAGATTTGCATTTGCAGTGAAGAGTTATTATGAGGATAGTGAGGCTCAGGTTAGAGTATGTAGGAGAGAGGGAGATTATTTCCAGTAAAAGTAGACCCTAGACAGGATGTGTGATGTCACCATGGTGGTTCAATATATTTATAGATGGAGTTGTAAGAGAAGTGAATGCTCGAGTGTTGGCAAGAGGTGTGGGGTTAAAAGATAAAGAATCTAACACAAAGTGGGAGTTGTCACAGTTGCTCTTTGCTGATGACACTGTGCTTTTGGAGATTCTGAAGAGAAGTTGCAGAAGTTGGTGAATGAGTTTGGTAGGGTATGTAAAAGAAGGAAATTATAAGTGAATACAGTGGACCCCGAGTTTCGGCTATAATTCGTTCCAGAAGGCTGTTCAAATGCCATTACCGAATGAATTTGTTCCCATAAGGAATAATGTAAAGTAGGTTAGTCCATTTCAGACCTCCAAAAATACACTTACAAAAGCACTTACAATAATACACATACATAATTGTTCGAGTTTTGGGGTGATCGAAACTCAGGGGTCCACTGTATAGGAAAGAGTAAGGTGATGAGGATAACAAAAAAATTAGGTAATGAAAGATTGGAGGGAGAGAGTATGGAGGAGGTGAATGTATTCAGATATTCAGGAGTGGACATGTCAGCAGATGGGTCTATGAAGGATGAGGTGAATCATAGAATTGATGAGGGGAAAAAGGTGAGTGGTGCACTGAGGAGTTTGTGGAGACAGAAACTTTATCCATGGAAGCAAAGAGGGAAATGTATGAGAGTATAGTTATACCAACGCTCTTATATGGGTGTGAGGCATGGGTTGTGAATGTTGCAACAAGGAGAAGGCTGGAAGCAGTGGAAATGTCATGTCTGAAGGCAATGTGTGGTGTGAATATAATGCAGAGAATTCGTAGTTTGGAAATTAGGAGGAGGTGTGAGATTACCAAAACTATTATCCAGAGGGCTGAGGAGGGTTGTTGAGGTGGTTCAGACATGTAGAGAGGATGGAACAAAATAGAATGAGAGTATAAATCTGTAGTGGAGGGAAGGAGGGGTAGGGGTCGGCTAGGAAAGGTTGGAGGTAGGGGGTAAAGGAGGTTTTGTGTGCGAGGGGTTGGGACTTCCAGCAAGCGTGTGTGAGCATGTTAGACAGGAGTGGATGGAGACAAATGGTTTTTAGGACTTGACGTGCTGTTGGAGTGTGAGCAAGGTAACATTTATGAAGGGATTCAGGGAAACCAGCAGGCCGGACTTGAGTCCTGGAGATGGGAAGTACAGTGCCGGCACTCTGATGGATGGGTGTTAATGTTGCAGTTTTATAACTGTAGTGTAAGCGCACCTCTGGCAAGACAGTGATGGAGTGAATGATGGTGAAAGTTTTTCTTTTTCTGGCCACCCTGCCTTGGTGGGAAACGCCATGTGTTAATAAAAAATTATGGGGGCACTAAACCCATAGGGATTGTACAGCACCTGAAGAGGAGCTGGGGTAGAAGTAAAGCACAGATCCAATCCCCTAGATCAAGAGCCCCTCACTAGCATCAGGGAACCTTCCTGTATTAAAGTTTTTTCCAGTTGTAAGTTGTCTTGGTTCTTTGTGCTTGTGTTGTTACATAACAATTCTTTCCTACTATTTATTTCTGTATTTTTCAACCTTTATTGGCACTTACTTTTGATTATAATAATTTTCCATTTTGATTATCAATTTTGAGTTAAGAATTTCATGGCCTGGTTGTGTTAATTCTTGTGTTGGACCAACATTACTGTTTTTTTTAGTTTAAGCTGCATATTTATGCTCAATAATGCATTTACTTTAGTTTCTTGCAGTTTCTTCCACGTATATCTTTTTGAACTGTAGTGTTGTCACGCCTCTGGCAAGACAGTGATGGAGTGATGATGAAAGTGTTTCTTCTATTTTCAGGTCACGCTGCCTCTGTGGGAAGCGGCCGATGTGTTAAATAAAGAATATCGCATCACATCCACCACATGGAACTTTTTGCAAACACTTGTATTGTTATTGTTTGTCTCAACGTCACAGATAATACAGAATGATGCACACAATTACTTATTGGCTCGGGTAAAAAAATTGTGATCTTAGAGGTGATGTTACTTGTAGAGAAAAAATATGTTGCTTTACTTTCTTATTGGTTCTGGGTGTTTTCAAAAATGTTCTGTCACTGTTAATGAAGAATATTGGGTATTGCCATTTCCTAAATATGTTGACAATAGTTGTGGCATTGTTCCTCAAGGAAGCACAAACAACTCCACCGTTCACTCAACTTTCTTGTGTTGTGATCAGAATGAATAAGACTGTTCTTAAAAGATGACTTTCAGTATAGTTGAAATAAGCAGTTGTTCCCACTCCTGACCGTGTGTTTACAAGGACCACAATGGAAATAAGTCACTATGACTTTTTTGGGTTATCCTGTTAGGTAATTTACACTATGTATGATAACTGTACAGTAGGATCCCCGTATCCGCTGAGGATATGTTCCAAGGACCTGCCGTGGATACTGAAACTGTGGATAGTAGCAAACCCTATATCTAAGTCCTGTACATTCCTATTTTAAAGTTTAATTGATAAATAATGCACAATAAGTGGAGAATTATCATTTTTTCACTGATGGGAAGCATTGATAGCTTCTCTTAGGCTCTGAAGAACTGCCATTATTATGCAAAATTAAGAGGTATTTTTGGGGCACAATAATCAGTGGATAACTGAAATCACAGATACCGAAGCAATGGATATTGTAATTATGTGTACCTGTACCTAAATAAACTTGTGTGTAAGGAAGTCTAAAATAAGTGTATTCTACTATTCACTTGAGTTTCTAGTGAAATGAATTGATGGTTCATCTCTATTCAATTCAGTCGACTCTTGAAGCTGAAGCAAATAGAATATACACGTCCAAATGACTTCATTATAAAGTCCGCTTACAATCACAGCCTCATCCATTTGTGGTCACTTCACAGCAGAGAGAGATGATGTGTTTGGGGGTTTCCTCACCATCATTCACAGTTTCCTCCAGGATGCAACACCCAAAACATTTAGTATACAACTTCAATAATCATCTTCATCACAAACTGCAGAGAGAATCCCATGAAAAACTTCCATACATCCAAAGGACAAAGTAAAGCATTATGGAAAAATA